>JAOYFF010000001.1:52368583-52385185 GCA_025773925.1 Cryptomyrus ogoouensis
TTTTGTAGGACGACTTTCACTATAACTAACGGAATCACTGCTATCTGTTGGCTCACTGGAATCTTTTTCTTTTTGCGAGACTTTAACAAAGAACCTATGCAATGACAGCTGCCTTTGTGTCCTTTTCGATTTCGCGGAAATGTGACATTGCATTGTCGTTAAACAGATTCATTGCTCGCACTGCTATGGCCTTATTCGGAAGACCTTTTCTGCTAAATTTTGACTAAACAAGTGAGGGATGCCAGCTGAGACCGAGCATGGGAAACGATTACCCACAATCCCGCAGCGAGAGAGAGAAGAACCATCGGCTCAGTTGTGATCACGTAACACTAGGCAGACAAAGCGTATACATAATACTCGTACTGCAAGACCTCGCTCATTTATCAAGTTAAAATTTAGTCAAAATTTGTGCTTGTCTTGCAAAACACTCGCAGACCAAGTTACTCGCAATCCAAGGTTTTACTGTACTTTGATTTCAAAATGTTGGATGTGCTGATCAAATAAACAGCAGGAATAGGACAGAACCGCAATCACACACATTACAAGACACCTTATCATCACCAGCTTTAATTGACCTACCCATGCCATGTCAGCTCTAGGGGTGCAACAATGCGCCTTGCACGATATTTCGTGATTCAAAAATATGAAGATGCACATTGTAGGGGTATAACAATTCACCAAGGCACAAAATCATTTATTAGTATTTAAAGTCAGAGGGTGCAACAGGCATAATCTCAGATTTGTTTTGAGATTTTATTTTTGTATTTTGCATTGTTGGTTTGAAAACAGTACATGCCTAAAATGGAACAAATAAGTGTGAGATCTTAGTTTGTTTTCAGTCTTATACATTGTCTACACATTAAAAACATTCTGATTTTTTCATATTTTTCCCTTTTAGTTTCAAGAAGGTAGGGATCTGCCTGTTTTAAGAAAAACACCATCAGTTAAGATGATTTTGAAATTTTATTATTTGCATTTTGCATTGGAGTCTGCAGAATAAGGAAAAACCTTAATGAAATGGTTTAAAAACAGCTTTTTAAAAAATATATACAGTATATATGCCTGCTTAAAAGGTAATAAATAAGAACTGTGAGATCTTAGTGTGTTTTCAGTCTTATTTTGTTGAATATATTGCGAGTGTATCGAATTGGGGGCCCTGAATCATCTATCGAGCTGAAATGTGAGCCGAATATCATTGCAGCTCAAGTCACCTCTTATTAAGCCTCAGGGACACTAACCTTGTGAGATAATCCTGAGGACGCATCTTCCAGCACATAGTACAGGGTTCAAGTCAGAGTTTGGATAGGCGCTGACAATATTGCCCCCTAGGGACTGAAACATTTGTAAACACACACACATACACAGAACAGACACAGATGTTCATACTTCTTGGAAACAGGAAAACTACAGAGAGCTCAGAATTTACATCACTATGAAAGCACCAGTAATGGAAAAGACCTTCACCCTTCCCTCCCTGGATGCCAGGAAACACTTACAGCCACGTTACGGATCTGCCAGCCTCCCAGATGGCCCAGCTGTTGGACCAAGGCAGAGAAGGTCTCCACCTGCTCCAAGGGGAGCTCCAGCACCAGGTTCTCCAGCAGGGCCTTCACAGCAGACAGGGTGCAGCCAGCCCCCACCCACACGCCTGCACGGTCAGACACAGGGGAGTGTAGATCAAGTTTGAAGGTCTCTGCTCTGCTGGAAGAAGGCTGACAATGGGGGGGGGGCTACGGAAGGCTCACCCTGTGGAGTGTGAGTGATGTCGTAGAGCTCTGAGACTCTGGTAGGACAGATGATCACAGGGTGATGAGAGCCTTTAAATTTCATGCTTGGACCTTATTGAGAAAAGCAGATTTTGGTGGTCAACTCCCACCCATAATGTAATGGGAAGATGCTGGACTGATATCCTCTGGCCAGGAGAACAGTATATGATGCAGTTGTTTATATATACTGTATATTAGAGGTGGATAGTTCAGGTCCAGAAAGTAAAAATCCAGACCAAGATTTCGTTTCAACCGACCAGCTGAGTACTCTGGGAATATGACTCTTTATACTCAACTGGTTGGTTGAAACAAAGTCTTGTTCTAGATTTTTATTTCCAGGACTGGAATTATTCACCTCTGAAGACCCAGATGGACTTACCGACATTAGTGTTCCCTAAGACAAGTGGCGCCTCAGGGTATCTGCCTTTGAGCTGGACCAGCTCTTCCAGGGATACAGGGGACACCCAGGTGGTCTGCTCCCCTTGAAAAGTCTGCGTGATTGGCCTCTGGGACTCGGCAATGAGCTGCGATAGGAAGGAATACGCAGGAGTGTCAGAATAATGATGAGGATAAGAAACATTCAGACCTGCAGGACTTCTTTTCACTTGGAAGAGGCAATGAGACCTGGGGATCCACGGAGAGCCCACTTCAATTCATGTGAAAGGCTTGCAGCCACCTGCAGACCAGCAGGATCACCATGGACACCAACATTAAAGCCAAACTCCTCACTGCTGCTTCATCAGTGCCAAATAGTGCCAACGATAACAAGTTCTTTTGAAAATAACTCACTGCAGTGATTGTGCTCTAAACCTTTATTTACATTTTCTGCAAGGAGGATGAGCAGCTCTCACTTTATAAATCACCCCCAAAAATGCCTTGTTGTCCTTACGATAAGCTCTGGAGGAAAGATCAGCTCCTGCGTAGGGTCTAGAGGTCTAAAGTCATCCTGGCAGAACAACTCAGGAGCACCCTAGAGAGAAAAAAAATATTGCATTAACCACTGGATGAACAATGTCCTTTCAAATTCCTCCATTCAAGAATTTGGAAACCTTTTTCAAAAATAAGCATACATTAGGTGAAAATCTATAACCAACCATCGTGATGCTATGAACCCACAGGAATGACATTCATAGTGACACAGGTCAGTTATTACTCACATTTTTGTCATTTGCAGATTGTCCATTCGCAGAACATCCCTCCATGTTGTTGGCCTGACAGCAGTCAGAAGCCTGTGGAGAGACCTTATTAATCGTAATTATTCAAGTAGCTAATCCTACCTTCATTTTGATCAGTGAGAAGCAGATCAGGAGCTTAACCTCACCCTGCAAAACGTCCTGAAGCCATCAATGATGGGACGGTACCCAGTGCAACGACACAGGTTACCTATCAAACATGGGGGAAAGATGGGAGGTCAGCATTCAACATCTGAGTGTTACGATATGGATGTTTCTGGGGGGGAGCTCAAGTTACCCCCAAGGGCCTCTATGATGTCATCCAAAGTGGGCTGGGGCCGAGTCCTCAGCAGTGCGTACATGGACATCACCATCCCAGGGGTACAGAAGCCACACTGGGAGCCATGGGCCTTCGCTATGCGCTCCTGTAGTCACAATAAGAGCAAAAGAGGCGAGTGAAATCCCTGGGGGGTAAGTGAGGTCTCTGTGAGGATAGGAGTATATCCTCAGGAGTGAGTGAGGTCCCCGTGGGGGCAGAAGCATGTCCTGGGGGTGAAGAGGGGTGAGGTCTGTGTAGGGGCAGGAGGGTATCCTGGGGGGTGAGTGAGGCCCCTGGAGGGGCAGGATCATGTCCTGGGGAGTGAGTGAGGTCCCTGGGGGAGCTGAAGCGTGACCTGTGGAGGCCCCTATATGTCAAACACACACTTCATTCTTCTCAGACACATATCTCTGGTGAGTACGGCTGAAATGAGGTTGAATATACAAATATATGTTCACACATATTTTATATTTAGTTATTTTATAAACTATAAACAAATATCAATACGATACAGAAATATTAGCGCAGGGCACTGGCGGTATCAGATCCTTTGGCCGTATGGATTTGAGAGCAAGAACAGCTCTGCGCCCACCTGCACTGCATGGATCCTGGTCCTGCAGCTGCCGAGACCTTCCGTAGTGGTCACCGCGGCCAGGTGAAGTTGGCACACGGGCAGCAGACATGCATTGGCGGAAAAATGCCTGCTGAGTAAAGGAAACCCAGTGCGCTTCAGTGGAGCCACCTGGCAATGATGCATGTAACAGAAAGAGTGGGGAGGGCATGGGGCCAATTCACTCTGAGTGGATTAGGAACATAACGAGGCCTGGCTAATGCATGCTATGAGACAACGGGTGAGATTATGAACACGGTCACATGTGACGAGCTGCTGACTGCCGGCTAACCTTACTGCCACTGGTCAGTGAGGTCCAGTAATACACCACTTCAATAACACGCGAATGATCTCCACAAATATGACCAGCCAAATCTTATTGTCCGAGTAAGATCAAACTGTATATCAAACTAAAAACCATGTGTGATGTTGAAAATCAGCCAAGGTAAACAGCAGCATCCCCCCAAAAAGGAGGCACAGCTCTGGGAACAAGGCAGGATACATGATGGTCTTTGTCCGAGGTTGGTAACGGGACACCATCACAGTGCAGGCTCCACACCCACCTCCTCCGCAGCTGTGCTTAGTGCCGGTCAACTTTACTGACAGAGTGTAAAGTCAAGGAAACCCTGTGTTGGCATGACATTCATCAAAGGAGAACTTACCCCCCCAGGGCGGGGCTGGAATTTTGCCCATGCAGGTCCACCACATATACATACCTACCATGAAATCTGCAGATCAGAGCAAGTCCCCCACAATAAATTTTGCGGTAGTGCTGGGTGGTATGATCAAAAATTTATATCACGGTATTTTGCCGGTTCCAATGTTTTTTTTTCCAAGTTCACCCTTACTGCAGCAGCCCCCAATTGCATCAGTAAAGTACATCTACTGTTTTTAAAAAGGCATGTTTTTATTAATTATTATTAAAAAAACATTTACATTTACATACTACTTGCTTGGATTACTGCAATTCTCTCCTCTTTGGTCTCTCTAAGAAATCCCTTCATAAGCCTCAATTGGTTCAAAATTCAGCTGCCTGTATTATCACCCGAACCCCCTCCATCCACCACATCACTCCCCTTTTGCAGCAGCTCCACTGGCTGCCAGTTAAGTTCCGTATTGACTTTAAGATCTTGCTGTTAACATTTAAGGCCATCCACAGCCTTGCCCCTCCATATCTATCCGACCTCCTACAAGTTGCCACTCCCTCTCGCACTCTCAGATCCTTGTCCTCCATCCATTTCACTGTCCCCCTCGCCCGTCTTGCTGCCATGGGGAGCAGAGCTTTCAGTCGCTCAGCTCCCCGGCTCTGGAACTCATTACCATCTGAGCTCAGAAACATTGACTCACTCCCACTTTTCAAATCCAAACTGTTCAAGCTTGCTTTCTCTGAATTCAGTTGCCTTGTCTACTTTTAACCTATGTTTTATATTCTTGTATTTTTTGCATTATGGTTTTATAATTTATATTGTACTTTTGTATTCACTGTAGTGTCCTTGAGTGTCTAGAATGGCACCTATAAATAAAATGCATTATTATTCAATAAAATACAAGTAATTCGTAATTTGAAAATAGTAACGGTTACAGCCCTAGTAATGTGTATTATTTATTATAATTTTGTGATTTACATGTGTTACAGTGTTAATTATAAAATGCAAAATTACTTTTGTAACATTAATAACATAATGTGAGCTCGGAAAGGATCCCGCAGCAGACTGAGAACCGCGATACGAACGTTCACTATCTCATACCATATGGTTTAGGTCTCGGTTTCAGAACCGTTACACCCTTAATTCACACTCAGTATTTTGTCACAGAATTAGTGGCGATGGCTGACAGGGGTGCCGGTGTGCATAAAGAGGCACACCTATGCTTTTTTAAATTAATCATCATAATGCGTGTATTTCAGAGAGGAATATCGCTGCAGCCAGGGGCCGAATGTCGAGTGGGCGGGGCAATGTGGGAGGGGTTTATAACTGCTATCATGAGATACCCTAACCCACGTTATAAACCCATCCTACCCCTCGTGATAAACCCTTCCTGCACGACATTGCCCCTCCCACTTGACACTTATCTCTGGGCTGCAGCGATATTTACTTGGAATTTCCCGCTTAGTTTCACAGTAGGGTGCCGAACATGCGCAAACTCGATGAATAAACTTTTTTTAGATATATGCTCAAAAAAAGTAACCATATATAATATTCAATCGCTAATTAGGTCTCCATATATAACCAACCACAAGATGCCCCTGCCCAAACATGCTTGTTGAAATTAACTAAAATGTCAGGCTAGCAAGTTAATTCACAAGTTCTGGAGCACAGCACTGCTGTTTAATTGCTCCTATAATGACATTCAGTGAGCAATATCTGCTAGTAGGCTCAAAATATTCTGTTATAAATTATGTTTTTTTCCGTCCAGCAAAATTAAATTACAAAATACATAAAAGTAATTAAATAAGTATTTTAAATACAGTACATTTCATAGAAATACTGCCCATCTCTGGCTATAAATAGTATAATGTTGAACAGTTATATATGGTCGTGTTATAAAGTTGTAACTGTTAGAAGAGCACATACCGTTAACAGCTGTCCCCTTTAGATACACTACACAGATCAATAGCGTTTCAGGCAGCGAACAATATTGCATAACGTTGCGCTGGGGGCGGTTTTCCAATCGGACAGCGCATCATTCTGGGCCGGTTCCAGCCGTGTAGAAGTGTAAATAGCTGTGTGTAGTTGGCATGTGTTGTGTTGTTATTGTGTGTATCGCAGTGTCATGTATAATGTTTAATTTTAAGCGTTCCATATAGTAGTGTCTGCACCCACCTTGTGTAGCTTGAGTAGTTGGGACAGCCATCAGGTGGGCAAAGTGGATACATAATTTGGGATTAAATTGGATTTTTAGAAAAATGTTGTTTTACGTTGTACTTCTTCCGGTAATGCTTGAACCTGCCTGAGCGTTACCGTTATTTGTTTCCTATGGCAACGTTACGGATGGTATTCAAGCTGCAGTACGGTATAGTGGTTTACGAAAGATTCATACTTTACAGCAAACTAAAATCGGAATACCGTCCAGCACTAATTTGTGGATGTTCCCTACGGTAAATTTTACTCTCACAACGGCATCGGCTCACTGGGGAACTGCCAGTAGCCCACATCAGATGGCCAGACAAGCCCAGCCTCCAGCCTGATCAATAAGTTCGCCCTCGTAGGGTACGGAGCTGGGAGATCACATGACACGAATGACGCCGGTTTCCTTAAATTCGCACCCTGAGGTGTCCAACAACTTGTTGCGTCACTGGCATTTCGTGAGAATAAAAGCACACGTAAAGGATACGTTTTCCCCGGAGGTAGAACACCAGCATAGTTTCTGGGTCGACATTCTCTTCCAGAATCTGTTGTCCACAAAAGTACCAAGTGAAGATGACGACTGGGTGATTCCATGTTAATTCAACAAAATCCCACAAAAGTTTTTGCGTTGCCATTTTTTTATCATCACGGAATTTAATGGCATGTTAATTAACATAGCTTTCAGAGCTCTGATTTTTTATTTATTTTATTTCCCTTTGAGATATAGCGCCATTTTTACACCTCGGGCAGCAAAAAAAATTCAGTGTTTCCTTGTGAGCTCTATTTTTTTCTTACTACATATGCTTGCACACTGGTGCAGAGACAAACACATTCATGCAGAATCGTTTTCCCTTTTATTAAGTACATAATACAGAAATCATGCGCACATACATTTCGAATCATTTAAACACTCAAGGTATCACTGTAGAACTGCCAAGAGAAAACTGCAGGAATGACAAAAAGTTATTCCCTGGATATCTGAAATGCCACAGCTGTGCGTGACAATTGCGGGTTAGCAAAGCGCTTGCAATGCCCAAGTAATGAATAAGTCAGTGAAATTTAAGACAAGAATGTTACCTTCTTCCCGTTGACATAGAAAAGCAGAGTTTCTGGGCTTCGCTTATCAGCCATTTTCTGTTCGCCAGCAGAAACTTCGCAAAAAAGTCTCTTACGCCCACTTGGCTGACCTAATCGGTACCGTTACACTTCAACTTCCAGGTGGTCAAATGCTGTACGTAATTACCCTAAACGTTCATTTTTTACATAATGGAAAGAAAAAGGTAAGAAATAGCGACTTCGTACGATTAAAAGTCGCTCTCACATATGTGTACTTCGATCTCCTGCCCCCCCTGGCAGTAAAAGTTATCTGTGGCGTATATGCGCGTGTTCTTATACGGTGCTGCTTTGTTTTACCGATTAAAAAAAAAAACTTTCGTGTTTTTCTACACATTTCACTGTGCTGTTATTTTTGATTATCATGCTAACAATAGTAGCAGTTTATTTCGATCGTGCCAGTTCTCCGCGGGCAGAGTTACAGATGTTAATGTAGAGAAATGAGCGCCTCTAGTATTTCCTGTTCTGGACAGACGATGGCAGCACATTCAATAAAACCGCCGTAGCGGCGCGATACGGAAATGGTGTCTCATAGTTAACTTTTAAAATGCGTCAATTGAGCATTTCATTGTGTCACTGGGACCAAGTACCATATATCTTAACTCCAGCTTCCATGACAGCGTGGCGGTTTACATTACATAAGTAGTCTTAAATAATTTATGTCATTTCTTAAACCACAAACAGTTTAAAATGCTTACACATACAAATATTATTTAAAACAAGTTTAACGTCATCCAACATGTATCTAAAGTGCTATTAATATTTAAAATGCTATACAATAACGCATGAAAATGATCACTTGTCTTTGTGTTTTTCTTGAGTAAGTGGGCAAACAGGTTTTTAAAATGCTTTTTTGCGAGTCCACAAAGCAAACACGGTAATATAGTTATGAATGTGAGAAAGTACACTACATTTTTGAAAAAGAAGCCTATGTAAAAGTTTTTAAAAAGTAATTTAAAACTATATGGATAGAGAAAAAGTCACAGATTTGATCCCTTGTGCTTGATTGTGGGAGTGTGACTTAGATTGCTGTACACCATAAAGATGAGGTCTCCTGCATTCTCACCTTCATATCTGTCCCTGTCTCCTTACCTATAATGCCCCTTTGCCCTACCCTTTCATAGCCTGCTCACCCCTCTTTGTGATCAAGTGTTAGCTGTTTGCTCAGGTTGAGACATGTTTGCATTTTGCTTGCGTCAGCATGGAAGTAGCGGAACGGAATGGTGGACAGACGTAATGTTGGGTGGGTGGGTTCCTGATCAGGAATCTGTGTGGGGGTAAGAGGAAGACAGCACCAAGACATGCAAGTGACATCACTCACTTAGTTTTGCTGTCCAATTTAGTGGCTGATATTCTGGTGCCCCCCCCCTCGGCAAGTCTATCCCTCCCCCTAAACCTGCATAATGTAGCAATAACAAAAGATTTCCTTAGGACACTCAGTGAACACAAGGGCCAAGTCACCATTGGAAGGTGTCCCTATTTACATCTATTTTATTTAGCATTCCTCACTTGGTCTGCGCTGGTTGGTGTTAAGCTGTTTTTACTCTCAGGATGGTCACAATAACACAATTGCTCTTCACCTATTTCTCGACCCTACTGCCTTTGCTCTCTGATACCCTTGGTTCCCCGCACACACATTATTATAACACCATAACACCACAGGGAACTGCTTAGCTGCTATTACACACATGTGATTATGTGATTGCCACAAAGAGGTTTGTTTGCTGCTGATAACAGACCACTGGGGATAACACAAACACACAAGCGCACAGACAAACACGCACACACACATCGACATGTGTGCTTCAACCCTGACACTCTTAACAGTGAAATCCATGGTAATAATGGTGTACAAGAAGAATTTTTACAGGAATCATAAATTTCTCCCGCCTCTGTCACCGACATAGGTGTGTATGCATGCAGTAAACTGTGATTCTCCCAGGAGCTCGGCAGCGCAGGCCAGGTCCTGATGTCAGGACCAGGAATCATCTAGCACAGCTGTCTGCACGGCCTCCCTCCCGGTAAAGCACCCCTGAGCCTGCAGATGGGTGTCAGGGTCTCATCTCCAACTTTACTAATAATTTGGGCCGTTAAGCTA
This sequence comes from Cryptomyrus ogoouensis, assembly GCA_025773925.1. Lineage (NCBI taxonomy): Eukaryota > Metazoa > Chordata > Actinopteri > Osteoglossiformes > Mormyridae > Cryptomyrus > Cryptomyrus ogoouensis. Next base: position 52,378,508 of record JAOYFF010000001.1, read on the forward strand.
CAGGTGAGGGTGTCAAGGCCTGCCATAGGGCTCCAGGAAGCCCCATCTCACTCACATTGTTGGAGTGGTCGTGACCTGCCGTGACTTGTCGACACAGAGCAAACATCTGGCACACTAAAACATCGTCTCCTTTGACAGCGTAGTGTGTGTGGCGTGTACAGCATGTGCAAGCGGCAGTCGGAGTCTTGCTGGTGTCACAAAGGAGTGCAGGACATTGTGCCTGAGTGCAGAATGATCTGGAAGAGCTTGGATGAATGAAACCATTCCCTTAGCTCACCACAGTGCAAGCACTGTTCTCTGAACTGAATCAGGAAAATGTTCCGGGCTGTCTGCAAATGGGCTGAAAATGTTCTGGGCTGTTTGTGATCGGAAGTGTTATTTCAATGTTGGGCTTCTGAGCAAGGTTCTTAACCTCAATTTTCTCCAGAGACTAAGTATGCGTGGTTTGATATTGATATTTTGACCCGAATGTTTCATTTTGAAAATTGATTCTAACATTAAAATGTTGGTTTTTTTTTAACCTAGCTTCCTGAAAACCTGAGGTGTGCTACAACTGTAAGCTCATTTAAATCAAGGGTTAAAACATTATTATTTGCTCAATAAATGAAATCAGTTTAGTCAATGGGTCTGTTTCACAAAGCAGGATTACTTGCTTAGCCAGATAACTTGCCAGATTTAAGGTAGTCTGGGCTAAATAGACCTTATTTTCATCAACTTACAATTAGCCCAGACTACCTTAAATCTGGCAAGTTATCTGGCTAAGCAAGTAATCCTGCTTTGTGAAACAGGCCCAATATAACTTCTTTTCCGTTAACTATTTGTATGGCTTTTAGTTCTTTAAATTTAATTTCATTATTATTATTATTAGTAGTAGTAGTATTATTTGTCTTTAAAATGTGATTTTAATGTCTAAATGTGTCCTTTTGCCTTTGTAAAGCACTTTGAATTGCTTTGTGTCTAAATTTTGCTATACAAATTAACATGCCTTGTCTTGGTAATTAAAATGCTTATATCACAGAGAGCAGGACATGAATTACTACAAGATATGAGTATTGGTATTGGCTATACCAGTCTTGGTTTTGAAACGACTTGGATCAAAATGAAAATCAGTGGTATCGCCCATCCCTACCTGGGACTAGATGACCCTGCTTTCTATGTATGTCACTGTGGATAAAGGCATTTGCTAAATAACTAACCTACAATTTACAACTAACATACAATTTGACAGTGACCATGACTGCACTCCATCAAGAATCACAGCAGGGTTACACCATAGACTCCGGCGATGGGTCTGGAGGACTGACCCGGTGTGAGTCCATAAGAAGCCCTGACAGTCCATATTCAGCCTTTGTTTGTCTTTGTTTGATTACTGTTTATCTGGAGGATGCCTGCTTATCTGTAGCTACGTGAGTCAGCACTTTGGAGGGGGAGGTACCTCATAAGGTCTGTGTATCTCTGAGAAGGTATTCAGTTATTTTCTATTTTGTCTTTTTATTAGTTCCCAAGGACTTATACTGCTAACGGTGCTTTGACTCTGCTAATTATTTTCTATGAGATACTAAAGTTGAATAGTGATTTGGCTAAACGGTTGGTTGGGTTTAATGTGCTTTCTGCCTTTACTGCAGGGGTGAAGCTGTTTTTACACAAACCGTCCAGGCAGTTAGGTAGTTACTCTTGTTTGTGTCTGGGCTGTAGTGACTCATCCACGTTACTGTGTTTAACCCCCTGATAATAAAGTTTATGCCAGCCTCGCTATGTGTGTGACTGCCCTCCCTGGTCACACAGCCCGGCCCCAGCACCTTCCTCAGGCCCCTCTACCTGCACATTCTTCCATAAGCGTGCTGGCTCTTGAAACAGGCCTGCTTCCTATTTGGGGTCCAGTGACAGTTTACTATTTATATAACATGTCACAGAATCCCAAAACTATAGCAAGAAAGTGCTGAAATATAATTTTCACAAGGGCAGACAATATTGAAATTTGTATATTTATTTTCATGTATAACCTCCACTGCAACATAGCCACTGTGCTTGTTCCATTTAATTCAATCTGCTTTGTGTCTTGTACTTTAAATGCCTGTAATAAAAGATGAAAAGAAACATATAGATATCCACACCCAATAGTTTTGTCTAAGTTACCTGAAACATATACACACACACCTTAAAAATCAATGAAGTAAAACTGAAATTTAAAAAAATCTAACAATTCTAAGCCTAAGTCAATAATGTTTATAGTCTTTGCACTATAAGCATCAAGACAAATAAATAGGTGAATAGGGTCATTAATATTTATTCATTTATACATATTAATATAGTTAATGCACATGTTAATACAGGCCAGGCCTAATCCATAAGACAGTATTAGAATATGTAAAGAAGGGGGTCCTTGTTTCATGTCATTGTCCATCAAGGGGTCCCTGGTCTGAAAAAGGAAGACCCCTGACATGGACAGAGTGAAAACATACACCTTCATGCCATGGCTTGTTATGGCTCTGAGACTCTGAGTGTTTAAACCTAACATGAGCTCTGCCAGGTCGATAGGAGCCTTGTTTATCCCAACACTGATTAACAGTGCTTCTGGAACCTTCCGCGTCACTTTTATAGTATCTACTGAATACCTACACCAGAGATTACTAAATCACTAAGGACCTGCAGATAAAAATAGTAGGCTGCACAAAATTGTAAGCATACTCTGCAGAACGTGCTAGAAGGTATCAGTAAAGCTGAGACAGGGAGACATCCAGGACTATGAAACGTGTCTCACACACCTGCACATATTTGCTAGTCTGTTACTAATTACACCCCACTTCCAGAAAGATATAATCAAGTAGAAAACCAAGGGCTTATTATGATGATATTGCATGCTACACAAACACCTCTTTGTATGAACAATAGCAAATAGAGACAAAACCTATGAGCAGGACTAGTCATAGACCTGTGCATGACAGAGTTTGTGCAGGGATATTGGGGAGGGGTACAGTTTTCAGGTAAAGGGGTTAAAATATCACTAGTCAGACTTAACAGCACCCCAATCAGAAAGCCATCTGGGAATATTATCATGTATGGGGCAGCAGGGTGCTGAGACGGGTGATTTCGTCTCCCTATATTTTGTGAAAAATCAGGCAGTTGGCCTGAGTGTGTCATGGCTGGCCAGAAATCCACAAACACCAATCAAACATGGCTGAAAGAAACTGAAACAAGCACACAATTTGCTGCCTCTGGACTTGCGCGAACCTGAAAGCATGCCCATGTAGATGTTGTATTTAACTTGGAACCATTTCACTTTCTGATTAGGGCTAATCTGATTATAAACCATTATCTGAAAGGAAGTCATGTGACCCTCCAAGGAAGGTCATTACAGCTAACAAACAAAGTCACCGCTCCCTCAGCAGTAAAATGTTGGTCTCCCAATGGACAGAGATGCTGTTGCAATATTTCCCAACGGTCTTCACAAATTCATCAAAGGCCCTTTTTAACTCCAGACCATTCCCTCTGTGAAGAATGTGCACTCTCCATACTCCAAACCTAAATTCTTTACACCAGCGGGGGTTTTCCAATTATAAATCCTCCCTGCTGTGGTTGAGAAGCTCTAGACTCTTATATGTTGTACCCTGTATCCAATCTGGTCTCAAATGTTAGGCGCAGAATCCTGCCCCCCTCCGGTTACACTCCCCATGCTGAGGGCTACATGAAACCAGACCCCATTAAAATAATTTCATACAGGTTGCTACACCACCCTCCATATTAGGCAAATAACAAGCCAAAGAAATTTGGACCCTCGCTCTCCACACACATGTTGTTGTCCGCCAGAAGAAGAGGGCCACGGTCTCTTTCTGAGGTGTGACATTTAATCTCCTCTTTCAACATAAATATTGTGATGAGCAACTTAAGTATATGAGCTGAATCAAACATGGTTTCCGGGGCCCAAGCATCCAAGTCTCCAAGACCGTCCAGTTAGGCCTGGAATAACTGGAGCAGCACCGATGTTTGGTTTACAGATAAATGTGGTCACAGTCGTCTGCAAGGACACCTGTTGGCTGTTCAGGGTGTCAGTCACTGTCACCCCACACCTGTCACGCTCTGCAGGGGGAATTCAGCACCTCTCTAACAGAAGAGGGGGATCTGTCTTCAGGGTACGGGGAGGTACAGGGAGTTCATCATGAGGCACTGAATGGGCCAAACCCACAGTGAAAGGAAGCTTTATTCGCCATTTGTACAAGTACATTGGCATGTTTGTTGTTTTGCATTTCCCATCTTGCTTTTCTATTTTAGGACAGACACAATCACATAGACAATGGCAAGGTTTATTTAATGAAGCCAAATTAAGTATTGCAGGTATATGTCTCCCCAGGATCCTATGTCCTTGTAAATAGAAGGGAGAGCCAAGCTTGGGGACTGACTTTCATCAAATGTCCTGGGAGCATTTTGGAGGTCAAAGGCCCAACAAAGAGGTGACAATTCTTCCAAGCATGGGATTCAAACTCACAACCATTCATTCACAGGCATGAAAGCCCAACTGGCTGAGCCACATACCAAGCCACAGACAGTTAGGTGAGGTTGCTGGGATACTGGGACTAAGAGAAACTCATACAAAGACTTCTCTCATTTTGATGCCTACCAACATATTTCACAGCCATGTGATTAAAATGAAAATCAAACCACTGTTTAATGTCGACTCACCAAAATGCTTCCTGCATCCTTAAAATTCAGACTGCTGCTGTTTTGCTTTAATGAGATATTTTCCTGGATGTCCTTCAGCATCTCATGCGAGCACCTAGGAGGCATCTCCCACGGCGATTGTCATGGTTACGTTACTCCATTCCAGTAATGCCACATTGTTAAATCTGGAGGAGTTTGCCTCTGGTGTCTGATAGACCTGCCGGCTCACATCCCCCCCTTCACATTCAGTGCATCATCTGACTGGGTCTCCTCAAGGCAGGAGATGGCAGGAGATGAGCACTGAAGAACGGTCCAGAATTTAGGTCAGGAAGCCAGTGCCTGTGAGCTGAAGGAATAAAGCAGGGATGGAGCTGGACCCCAGATTTGAAGATGATGTGTGTCTTGATAGTTTAGGCCTCTGTTGCCAGTTCAAATCCCAAACTCTGGAGAACAGCCACATCTCCTTTGGGCCCTTGAGCAAGACCCTTATCCCCCCCCTGAAAACTGCTTCAAGGGCTCCGGATAAATGGCTGACCTTGCACTCAGACCCCAAGCTTCATTCTCACCTGTGTGTATGTATGAGTCATAAAGAAATGAGAACATGATTGGATATGTGGAAACAAACACATTCCAGTATACTAGTTCAAATGGCAAATAAAGCATCATTTCACTGGGGAGGTGGGGGGGCAGAGTGTGGGTTTATCAAGGTTTTTTTTTTTTACCCCTATGAGGGGGGAGACTGATGTAAAGATTTCTTGACGTAAAATAAGCCTGAAATGTATGATGGGAAACAAAGAGCAGATGAAGTGCAAGAGTAGCCTTGTCAGCTGACACCCCTCCACCCCCCCAACACATGGATCACACCATCATCGAGCCACAGAGCTCTGGGTCACTGCCTCCAGGTTGTGGTGATAACCCCTGATATCGACCCACTGCGACACTGAACTTTTATGTGCCGCACTCCTAATGAAACCATATTTTACTGTAAAAGCTGTTAGTAGATTTCTACAAATATTGATTTGTTCCTGTTTGGCTATATATTAAGACAAGTCTTTATGATAAATAACTTAATTGCTTTGGTTTTGATTGAAGTACTCATTTATTTTGCGTGGAATGTTGTGGTAGGTTTATACTTACGTACTTACATTAATTTAGAGAGTTTGTGGGTTTCTGTGCCATTTGATTTTAAGAGACTATCTCGAAACACCAAAAGGCCATAACTGGTTGCTTGACCTCCCAGGAAGCCGCTGGCGGTGATGGAACAATGCGGTGACATCTCAGCAACGTCTGTGGCAAAGCAGAATGAAGAATAAGAATGGTCCGTGATCAAAGTTCAGAAGCAGACCTGATGGTAGCTTTGGTCTTCATATCAATGCCATTTTATGATCTCTTTGTGCGTGAAGGGCTGTATCGCTCATTAAGAGCCAAGCCACAGAGGAGTAATAACTGTTAAATCCTCATAAAAATCCAAAGACCATTTCAGCAGAATCCAATAACATGGAACATCTACCATAGAAACAGAGCCCTTAATGCCAGCAGTGCTGAGATGACGGTTCAGCTGAATCAAATCCTTATCTCTTGTGCTGAGTGGTGGAATCAGAGGTGGTCTGGCGGCCACGCCCACCCATTTGCCATGCCCGCAAGCCACTCTGGAATTCCCAGGTGTAGCCAACATGGCCTCCGCACCAAGGCGCCCCCTCTGCCCATAGATATAAACATGAAGGCACCTCATTGGCTGCTGCTGGCTGTCGCCACTTTGTGTCAGTGCATCTGCCATATTGGAGCGGTCAATAGCCACTAGTAAACAAATACAATGAATACTGAGAGAAGCAGATTTCTCTGCAAAATCCGCTGTAATGCGATTAATTCTGAACCGATTTTTATGAAATTGTATTTGTTATAAGTGTGTAGCTGATAAAGGTAGCTGATTACGAGAAAGATATGTTGTATGTTGATGCTTCCATGTCCCACTCTCGCCAGTGTGGGGAAGCAATAAAAAAGGCCAATAGGATGTTGGGTTAC
>JAOYFF010000001.1:52391311-52443589 GCA_025773925.1 Cryptomyrus ogoouensis
TTATTGCCGCCCCCCACCCATAAAAAAATGAGTTGCCCCCCGGGGGGACTGAAAAAAAAAAAGATTTTTAACAAATTGGGGGGACGTTTGGTACATACCCCCCCCCCCCCCCACCCCACACACACACACACACACACACACACGCACACACATACATACATGTCCGCCGAGGGGTGAAGGTTGAGTCACTTGGGCTAATTAGACAGTGATCATCACATCTGATAAAAATCTGCCTTCGAGCAAGTGAGTGTATTAAGGAGAAAGACTCAGTTTGGCCTCTTCCTGGTATTTAACATTAGCCCTGGGAACAAATGATCTGTCTATTCTATACCTAAGGGCCACAGATAAGCAGTAAATAGGACGATGAAGATATTTACGCATTTTAAATTAAAAACACAAACCGAAAACTATTAAACCGGGAAATAAAATAAGGCTCTTAAAATGTTTACAGCCACGAAAAACACAGAAAGTTTAGAAAATTTTCAACAAAACATGCAAAACTGAAGAAATACGACATACATGTATTGAAAGGAGACACACGCAGGTCTTTACACGTTATGTAAATATGTTGTATGTTGCAATAGCAGTTCAGCAAAATGACAATATTTCATTTGTTAAGAATGGAATACACCTCTTTAAAGCACACCAATTGCTTAACAAAATTACAATTCAGAATTGTTCTCTGGAAAAAAAAAAAACACTGTTGTGTGTGAGCCAAGCCGTGAACATATCACCCGAAAATGGCGTGTTGCTGGGACGCACCCTCAGCTGGGAATACTGTGTAATAGTGACACGGCAGGGAGGTACAGTAAAATGCCTGAAATTCCCTGGAAGTGCTTAGCTTAATTAATTACCTTCCTTATGAGTATAACCTTTTTTTGTAACAATCGCCCCATGAGCAGAGGGAGCAGCCCTGGAAACTCCTTTTGAGCGAGGTAACGTGACCCGTCCACACACAGAGTAGGTACACTGTTTTAATCATTTGGTGTTTCTGTCCAAACCTCACTGGCCATGAGAAGAATGTGTTGATACTGAGCCCTCACATGGCCGCCACCTCCTTCCCCACTCCGTCCCCCTGTGACAATGTCCCCCTGACAAAGTGCTGCTGTTCCTGGAAGACATTTCCATAGACAGAATGAGCTAGAACTAAGGGGGTGGGGGAGAGTCTTACTCGCCTTAGTGGCAGAGCCCATGCCAGCTGATTCCCCGCGGTCATAAACAGATCCTGTTCCCATTACGTGTGTAACTCAGAACTCGACTGCATTTTGACGGGAATCTCTGGCAGCATTTCCTGGAGGGAGCAGGGGAGGAGCATGGAGATCGGTGTTACCCGTCTGACCCGAACCGTCCCAGAGGCCGCCAGCCTTGGCACTCTCTGCGGCGTCCTAACCACATCCGCTCCTTCTCCTCTGCCAGTCACATGTCACTGTCAGAATCGGGCTGCAGGGCTAATTACAGCTATGCTTGTCCCCTTTTAAAGATGTATTATTAAGAAGAAAAAGAGCACTGCTCCAAAAAAACGTGTCAGGAGGAGAAAAGCATGCCAGACTCCTACAGGCCAAGCTAATGAGGGTGCCTTAGAGGTAGACATCTCAGCACTGAATAAAACCTGCTTTATGCACAACCAGAGCTGCACAGAGACCTAAAATAATATCACTGTGGTCCCCTCGGTATTAATAAGGGTAGATAGGCATATCTAACAGAAGTCTGTCCTCCAAGTGAAGGGAGATCTACAGAGAAACATCAGAATGTTGCCCTGGATTAATGCTTGTATATGACTGCAGTTAATTCCACAGGGAGACACCGCCCCCCCAGTACTCCTCCACACTGCTGGCAGTGATACCTGGGGGTCCACGCCGTCCCAAATCTAGATTATGACTGACATGGTTCTCTCAAAAGAATTGCAATGCTGGATGGAGCCTGAAAGAGGTGTGTTTTAAGGTCAGAACCATAATTACACACAAGCGTACGTTTATCTCCTGCTCAGATGTCTGGAGAACTGTTTGGAGCTGCCCGCTGATTAGCTCACCCCATAGCTGTGTGATGAGAGGCAGATGAGAGGTGACCAGGCAAACTGCCTGTAACTTCTAATCTATGGCCGGTACCTTTATGTTACAGTGCGCTAATGGCACACTGATGCTACGGCTACGGTACACCAACGGAGACCCACTTCCCACTCTATGCAACAGTACACTAACACACTAACTGGATACACAAACTAATGACACACTGACACTATGAGCTACAGTAAGCCCACAGTGACCAGCCTCCTGCTCTATGCTTCAGCGCATTAACAGCACATTAACGCTACAACCTATGGTATGCCCAACGAGACCAGCTTTTTTTTCTGGCAAGAAAGCCCTTCCAACGTTCCAATATTAACAATTAAAAAAAAAACACCAAAGGCCTGTTTATAGTGACAAGGGAGACAGATCACAGGGCTCCTCGGGTCTGGCAGCTGGGTGCCTCTCAGCACCTCATGCTGCCAGGCAAATCAACACTTTTCAGAGAGCAGGAAATGGTTCCCTGCAGCGTGGCAACACCTGCCTAAGTGGTTATGCTACGGGAGCTGTCACGTCTCACGGCGCGCAGAGCGGAGACAGAAGCGCAGGGCACCAGAAATCGGGGAAATGAGGGGTTTAATGGGAGTAAAGAACACAAACAAGCGGTAAGGCAGACTGACCGGACTGGGGAAACAAACTGAAACGTGGACTAAATACATAGGACTAATGACGGCAACAGGAAACAGCTGGTGAACACGGGGGAATCCACACTGAGTTAACGAGGGGGCGTGGCACACGGAAGGAACGGACGATCGGGGCGGGGCAGGAGCTCCTGGCTGACACTCTCCAGCTTCCATCCACATCCCAAAGTTTTGCTTCACATAGAAGGAAATGAAAAGGTGCCCCCCCCCTTAATCTCCCCATCCCCGTGCCACACCCCCCCAGGGAGGCCGTTGAGCTGTTTCATGGAGGGGGGGTCGAATGGAAAGCAGCTCTGGAGCCCTTCGGTTTGCAAATTATAGCTAGATGCTCCAAACGTCCCATCCCTCGGACATGGCTGTGGTGGACGGCCAGGCGGGAAATACCCGCTGAATTTCCACGTTGGCTGAGTCCAGAGGCCTGTTTGGCTTCCTTGAAGCCAGTGGAGAGCCTCCCCCCATAACTGGGGAGAAAGGAAGGGGCGACCCACAGATGACAGGTGATGCCAAAAGTCCGCGTAATTATAGCTTTTTCTAGCGTCTGCCTTCATCTTCAGCGTAAGAGGTGGCCCTGGTAAGGAAGCTTCCTGCCTGGGTCTATGTGACCAGACTCGTGGTCAAAGAGATGGCCAAAAAGCCCCCACCTCCCTGCAAAAGCCATTTAGAGGAAGATACTTAATAACCGGAGTGGCCATCTGAAAAAATAGTTACGTGATTCCAGTAGCTGAGGTCAGAATGAGGTCGCCATCTTGTTCTGTTCACAGTCTAGATCCCGGTTAACAACATTCCTCCAGCAGCTGGATCCTCGGCAGGAGAAGGCAGCCCGCTCTCAGATAGCAGGCCCCCACCTCCCCCCATGGATTGGCACCGACATGAGCCCGGTTTAACAGGCTCTCAGAAGAAACCTCGTCTGCAGAACTCAGAGCTCATGGATGCATGAAACTAGTTATAGGCTCCAATGAATCAGAGATAATCCTGAGCACAAAGCGGCACCTCGCAGGGCGCATAGAAACTCCAGAAATTGGGATGTCCCTCTCAGGATTTCAGCTCTCCATAAATATTCTGCCACCGTGCTAATGAGGCCACGTTCTGGAGAGGGAGTCCAGGAAGGGTGTGGCCATGCTGGATGGCAACCACAACATCATTTATGTTTCATATAATACTGTAAAATTACCTGTGAATGGACAGAGCGCTGCTAGAGAGTTTAAGCTCAAAGATGTCATTGGAAACCTTGCAGTCTGGATATTTGTTTACTGATGACATGTCAGATGTGAAAAGTGGGTTCGTAAATGATGCTATGTCCTACCAGCCCCCTGGGAGTATGGGATAGTGAAGAGCATGCTTGTGATGGCCACACAATGTTGCTGTTACCTGGAGGAGTGAAACAACTGGAAGTGGTGCATACTGTAAATTTTTTCGGTCCGACGGGCAAACAGCCTAGATTGTCATGAATCCCTTTAAATTCCCATTGGCGGTACCAACAGGTGCCCACGATAGGGGGATGGGGAGTTGGGTTTTGGCATAGTTGTTTGTTATATTCTTGTTAACATTTTTTTATTTAGTTTTCCTTTATAAAATTGTTTGTATAATTTGATGGGCTAAGTATGTTATGCGGTTTATGGAGTTATTGGCATGTAGGTATAAATGCTATGGTAGTGTTCCCCCCTTGTGTGTGTTGCTGGACTGATCACCCAGTATATGTGTTTCCCTAGTGTGTTATGTGTTAGGTCAGTTATGTTCAGTGTGGGTTGGGTTATGTTATGTTTTAATTTTGGTTTCATTCTGTTTGGCTGACCTCATTTTATTGGGCCCAGGATTTTCCTTTGTTGGATATTCTTTTGTATTTTGACGATTTTTGTATTTTCAGTAAAGTTTTTGGTTAGTAACACATTCTGTGCCCCTGTGTCTGCTTGCTGGTCCCTCACAATGCTTCACGCCAAGAGTAATCAAGCTGTGTGTTTCCTCCCCAAAGTCATGGCCCTCAACAGTCACACAGCATCAATTAAACGACACATTAACGATAGTCTCTTAAAAGCCAGCTTCTGCCGCTTAATTCTGTTGCAGCCTTAAAAAAAAAAAATCCTTGTAAAATCCAGTGAAGTGAATCACACTGGCTAGATCTACTCCACCAGACGGGCGACAGAAGTGCCATTTATAGGTCCCAGAGCAGCGCTGTAGTTGTTAGCGTCAAGCACTTACAGTATAAAGTAAACACAGCACCCGTAGTAAAGTACACGTGACCAGTCAAGATGTAATGGCTCATCTTTTTATAACTATTTTACTGTTTTGCTCTGTGAGTCGCTGTTACTGCCACACAATGCATTGCAATATGAGAATGAGGGGACAACCTAGTCTCACTAGGGAATATAAATAAACCGATCAAAAAGATCTCAGTAATTACCAAGGTACATATGAATAACCAAAAATAATAAAGGGGGTTCCCTTTGTAGTGTAACAGAAGGAGCATTGTTATAATTACAAGTGTTTGACACAAGTAAGTCTGCTAAATGAACTCCTCTATGCCAGCACGCTTTTCACTACCACAGGGTTGCCAACTCTCATGCGTCTGGTGTGACACTCAGTTTCTCCAGTTGAAATTTGGAATTTCTGAGTTACAAGTACAAATGGAACGCAGCATTTGAATGTGAAGCCCCCCCCCCCCCCATGGAATGTGTGACGTTCTTCTTTTAAGTAAACTTCAGCATGCCAGGTCACATGACAGCCACCTGACGGAACACCATGTCTGAAGAGGAGTATTAACAAATTGGCTGTGAAATACATAATGCATGTGCTAAGGGGGCTAAGGCCTTGTGATTACAGCACAGATAAGAGTTCCATGATTTTCAAGCACACTCATAGACAGGCACACATACATAGAGTCCTTTGCTGTGTTGTGTGACTTGTGTCACTCAGTGCTGAAGCAGCTTTCTGTTCACTACAAAGCTACAGACATCTCATGGGCTGGTCCTTCTGACTCATGCCTATGGTCCTCAAGCATCATGTACAGATGTGTGAGAATAAACAGATAAGGTATGGTGCCACATGTAGGCGGGGCATACAGTTTATCACTGAGGAGTTCTTTGGAAAAGCACTTTAAACGTCAGCATAACCGGTGTGGCTTATGCTGGAAGAACCACAATCTCCCCACAGACTGGAAGACCTCACAGGATGACTGTATATTACATACAGTATATCTACTCTAAACAGGCCACTTTGTTGCGGCTGCTTCTTAAAGGCAATTACTTGTTTCTAGTCCTTCAGTATTCTGCTGACTTTCAATTACATGATGTGTATGGGCTGTAAAAGGGACCCCTCACTCAGAAAGAGTTATATTATGAAGGTAGCCTTGGCTTGAACCAGAAGGGAGTGTTTGTTGGTGTTTGTGGGGTCAGGTTTAGTGGGAGTGATGGATCATTCCAGGACTGGTGCTCAACACCGTTTATTCACGAGCTTGTCTCGTAAAACGAGGGCTGTCTGATGGGCTGGTGTGACCCCACACAACTGAGATAACAGCTCCTGGGGCAGTGCCTGCCGACCTTTCACCTAAGCTCTGTCGGCTGGCCTGGGCTGTTCCATCTCCACTCTGACATATGACACAGTCATGAGTCCCACCCTCCTTTTTTTTTTTTTTTTTTGCTAAATACTACTTTTCAGTGTGAAGTGGTCTCTGAATTTACAAGTCGCCACAAAAAAATGTTAGAACTATAAACCAGCACAGACGTACAGCCCTATATGGAGTCTTTTGGGTTTAAAGCGTGTCGGGGCATGCCTATACACACACAAACACACGCCCATGGTGGTGAACACTCTCACATTTCACCTTCCAGAATCTTTTCCATATTCTGGACCTACACAACTGTGCTGACGTTCTTAAGTTTCTGTACACTTTTACTGTGAGGTATGGAATTGCTCACTGAGAGCTCGCTTGTTTACAGGAGGAAGTGCTTCAAACAAGGCTTTCAGTAAAACATCACGTATTCCGGCAGTGCAGACTGGGGCTGGTTTCACGCCTCCCTGCTCCAGGGCTCTGCTACCTCCCTTTGATCCTAAGCCCCAGCCCACGAAGGCTGGATCCACCACATGGAGACTCCCACCAACAGCAGTGGCCCCCAGAAAATCCCAGATGTGACACGTAGCACACTCGCCACTCTGTTAGTGGACCAGACGCCCCGGTACATGCTAATCCCCTTCCACCAGAACAGCCTTGACCCATCTAAGGCCGCTATCAGCTTCTGGGAGTTTCTGTGTGCCCACTCCCAGGTGGCTGGGCCCCCACTACATTCCTCTGGATGGAACAATCTGTCTTTTCATTTGCTCACCTGATTCCCACCCCCCCACCTCCCCTATCCTTGAAAGTCAGCTAAACGGGGTGTGTCCTACGCCCACACTCCCAGCTAATCTTGTTTCTGTAGCCTACAAGACACCCGATCCTGCTTCGATTATAAGCAATGTCGATACCAGTGGCCCCTTAGCACCTGAGGAAGAGCATCAGCATGGAGAGCCAAGAGGCCATTCATTAAACAGTCTTCAAAGGCACTGTGTACCATATGAATTCCACTGGAAAGAGTGCTGTTTAACTGGCTCTGTAGTGACCGTGCTATGTAGCCACCCACCTCCACAGTCTTATATATTGAAAGGCTAACAATGTGATTGGCGTTTGCCTAGGCCCTTAACAAACCAGCCAATCAGTCTTCAGCGATTTCTGTTGAAGCACTGAACACTGAAACATAAACTAATCCACTCTTTTGATGAAATGTCGAAATTTCCATTGCTGTCCTGATGTTACTCAGCATGAGGGGAATGCTGCTTAATTCGCTTTAGAAAATCAAAAGGAGATTAAACACCAGCATCTACATTCATTTGTACTCCTGCATTTTTCCTTATTTAATTATTTCCACAAATAAGTGTCTTTCAAGTATGAACATTTATCTGTGAACTTATGAGCTGGTCTCTGCAACACTGTCCCTTCTGCACTCCAATTGTTGGGACTGTAACTGCTTAATGATGGATGGATGGATGGATAATGACTTCTCCCTCCTGATCTAGACTGAGCCAGGAGCGTGATGGATGATGGAGGAGGGGGAGCATCAGCCAAGTTCAAGTTTTTTACCTGAGGTTCCAAGAAGTTTCCTCCATGAAAGAGGTACAACTGGTCCAGCAGCAAATAGGAAAATAACCCGAAGAGCCTGACCAAGGTCGGCCCAGATGTGATGATCTCTGGTGGGGGTTTAAATACAACGATGGAGAAATTCTCACGTGACTGAACGGGCTGAGACTGACCCACGATAGGAGTCCAGAAATGCTGTAACCCTAGCCTGCACTCCATGTCTCCTGGCACCAAGGGCAAACTCACAGCCACTCTGTCACTCTGTATTGACCAGGAAGGGCGGTGGGGGGGTACGGTCAGGGTTCAGGAGATGGGGCCTGATTCCAGCTCCTTGGTGGGGGCCCAAGGGTGAAAGAGTGCACAGGGTCATGGGGTCACGTTCTCATGGCAGTGTGAGAGGTATAGAAAGGTTCACTCAAAAACATGTGACAGAAAACAGAACAGGCAGGAAACTGTGTTAAACCCTGTGAAACATTTGTACTGGCCCATCCTCTACTGCTTTTCTGGGTCGGTTCACGGGGCAGTAGTCTAAGCAGGGAAACCCAGACTTCCCTCTCCGCGGCCACTGTGTCCAGCTCCTCCGGGGGAATCCCGAGGTGTTCCCAGGCCAGCTGAGAGACATAATCTCTTCAGTGTGACCTGGGTCTTCTCCGGGGCCTCGTCCCAGTGGGACATGCCCGGAACACCTCACCAGGGAGGCGTCCAGGAGGCATCCTGACCAGATACTGGAGCCAACTCATCTGGCTCCTCTCGATGCGGAGGAGCAGCGGCTCTACTCTGAGTCCCTCCCGAATGAGCTTCTCAACCTATCTCTAAGGGAGAGTCTAGCCACCCTGCAGAGGAATCCCATTTTGGCCACTTGTATTCAAGACCTCGTTCTTTCGGTTATTACCCACAGCTCATGACCGTAGGTGAGAGTAGGAACATATATCGACTGGAAAATCGAGAGCTTTGCCTTTTGGCTCAGCTCCTTCTTCACCATGACAAACCGAGGCAGCGCCGGCATCACTGCTGACGCTGCATCAATCCACCTCTCGACCTCCCGCTCCATCCTTCCCTCACTCGTGAACAAGACCCCGAGATACATAAACTCCTCCACTTGGGGAAGGATTCCTCCCCAACCCGGAGAGAGCACTCCACCCTTTTTTGGCTGAGGACCATGGTCTCAGATTTGGAGGTGCTGATTTTCATCCCAGCCTTTTCACACTCAGCTGCGAACTGCTCCAGTGAGAACCAAAGGTCATAGTCGGATAAAGCCAATAGAACTACATCATCTGCAAAAAGCAGAGACGTAATCCTAAGGGCACCAAACCGGACAACCTCAACGCCCTGGCTGCACCTAGAAATTCTGTCCATAAAAGTTATGAACAAAATCAGTGACAAAGGGCAGCCCTCCAGGCAGAGTCCAACCCTTACCAGAAACGAGTCTGACTTACTGCTAACAATGCAGACCAAGCTCTGACACCGGTTGTACAGGGACCGAACAGCCCTTACAAGGAAGCCCGCCACCCCATACTCCCGGAGCACTCCCCACAGGAATCCCTGAGGGACACGGTTGAAAGCCTTCTCCAAGTCCACAAAGCACATGTAGACTGGTTGGGCAAACTCCCACGCACCCTCCAGGACCCTGCTGAGAATATAGAGCTGGTCCACTGTTCCACGGCCAGGGCAAAAACCACACTGCTCCTCCTTAATCCGAGGTTCAACAATCCGACAGACCCTCCTCTCCAGGACCCCTGAATAGACCTTAACAGGGAAGCTGAGGAGTGTGATCCCCCTATAGTTGGAACATACCCTCCAGTCCCCCTTCTTGAAGAAGGGGACCACCACCCCGGCCTGCCAATTCAGAGGCACTGCCCCCGATGTCCACGCGATGCTGCAGATGCGTGTCAACCAGGACAGGCCTGCAGCATCCAGAGCCTTGAGGAACTCTGGGCAGATCTCAACCACCCCCGGGGCCTGGCCACTGAGGAGCTTTTTAACCACCTCAACTACCTCTGCACCAGAGATAGGGGAGTCCACCCCCAAGTCCCCAGACTCTGCTTCCTCATTGGAAGGCGTGTCGGTTGTCACATCCCGCTCCTCCGAAACCTCTTGTGGCCACGCCCCCCTCGTTAACCTCATGTGAATTCCCTAGAAGTGCCCCAGATTCCGCCGAAAACTGTGCCAAAGAAGAAAAAGCGGAAAAGCAGAAAACAGGAAGAGACACGAGAGCTATTCCTGGGGGCCGTCTCTGTCTCTGCCGCTTGCCCAGCTGCGGTGTTTGGGCATGCCGCCATCGTCCCGTCCAAACAGACACCCGAAGCCCGTCCGCCTGTCGCTCCGCTGCCAGCATTTGCAGCTCGCCCCATTTTTGGGATGCACCTGGCCCTTAAAGGGGTCAGGTCCATTTGGGATGCCATCCCGCAGTACCTCACGGCCCTTAAAGGGGCAACGCCCACGGATAAGGTACAATCCCCTACAGCGTCCCCCGTGGTTCCTGTGCTGGCAGTTCTTGCAGGCACCCAAGTTTCCTGTGCTGGTGGTTCCTGCAGAGCCCCCCGTAGTTCCTGTGCTTGCGGTGCCAGCAGCGCCCCCCGTGGTTCCTGTGCCGACGGCTGATGTGCCGTCCCCTGTGGTTCCTGCTCAGTCCCCCGTGGTTCCGGTGTCGGCGGCTGATGTGCCACCTCCCGGGGTTCCTGGTCTACCCCCAAGGATGTCCCTGATTCCTCGGACCCTGCTCCCATGCCCCCGGTCCCAGTCCCTGAGGAGGCCCCCATCTGTCGAACCATCACTCCTCCCTTAGTGGAGATGGAAGAGGAGCTTGAATGGGACCCCTCAGGGATTACCCTGACCTCCCCTGTGACGACTCCACCACCACCCCAGCATGACAGATCCCAGCCGGGTCTCCGCCTCTTGGTCTCCTGGAAAGGGAGGGGACACCTGCGCTGGGCGCCCACCCACCCATCATGAGCCTGTTGTCCACTGAACCAGGCAAGCTTTTGCTTTGATGCCATGCTGCACCGCTTTCCCACTCTGAGCCGTCGGATGGTGGACCACAATCTCCTTGAAGCAGTCCTGAACTCGTTCTCCATAGCCTCGCCAAACTCCTTCCACACCCGAGTTTTTGCCTTAGTGACTGCCGAAGCCACATTCCACATCAGCTGCCTCTGGAGTCCTACAGGCTAAAAAAGCCTGATAGGACTCCTTCTTCAGCTTGACGACATCCCTCACCGCCGGTGTCCACCAGCGGGTTCGGGGATTGCTGCAATGACAGGCGCAGACCACCTTACGGCTAAAGCTCTGGTCAGCCGCCTCCACAATGGAGGTACAAATTTGGCCCATTCGGACTCAATGTCCCACCCCCTCCCCTGGGACATGGGCAAAGTTCTGCCGAAGGTAGGAGTTGAAGCTCAAGACAAGGGATTCCGCCAAATGTTCCCAGCAGACCCTCACTAAACGCTTGGGCCTGCGAGGCCTGACCAGCTTCCTCCCCCACCAGCGGAGCCAACCCACCAGCAGGTTGACAGCTCCGCCCCTCTCCTCACCCGAGTGTCCAATACATGCGGCCGCAAGTCCGATGACACGACCACAAAGTCGATCATTGAACTGTGGCCTAGGATATCCTGGTGCCAAGTGCACATATGGACACTCTTATGTTTGAACATGGTGTTCATTATGGACAATCCGTGATGAGCATAGAAGTCCAATAACAAAACACCACTCGGTTTCAGATTGGGGGGGAGGCTGTTCCAATCACGCCCCTCCAGGCCTCACTGTCATTGCCCACGTGAGCATTGAAGTCCCCCAGCAGAGCAAGAGAGTCCCCAGGAGGAGAGCTCTCCAACACCCCTTCCAAGGACTCCAAAAAGGGTGGGTATTCTAAACTGCCGTTTGGTGCATAAGTGCAAACAACAGTCAGGAACCGTTCCCCTACCCGTAGGCAAAAGGAGGCTACCCTCTCGTCAACAGCAGTAATAGGCGCCCAGCCAGGGGGCAATAAGTATGCCCACCCCTGCTCGGCGCCTCTCCCTGAGAGCAACTCCAGAGTGGAAGAGGGTCCACTCCATAGTCCCCCCTCAAGGAGACTGTTTCCAGAGCCCAAGCCGTGTGTTGAGGTGAGGTGACTATATCTAGTCGGAACCTCACAACCTTGCACACCAGCTCAGGCTCCTTAACAGCCAGAGAGGTGACATTCCATGCCCCTAGAGCTAGCTTCTGCAGCCGAGGATCAGACTGCCAAGGTCCCTGCCTTCGGCCACTGCCCAACTCACACTACACCCGACCCCTTTAGCCCCTTCTACAGGAGGTAAGCCCATTGGAGGGGGGACCCACGTGCCTTCTTCGGGCTGTGCCGAACCAGGTCCCATGGGTGCAGGCCTGGCCACCAGGGTCTACCCTACCCCCAGGCCTGGCTCTGGGGGGGGGGTGGGTTGTGACCCGCATCCGAACAAGATAAAAAGTGAATCCATGATATTTTTCTTCATAAGGGGTCTAATGAACCGCGCTTTGTCTGGATCCTCACCCAGGACCTGTTTGCTTTGGGTGACCCTACCAGGGGCATAAAACCCCGGGCAACTTAGCTCCTGTAATCATTGGAACACGCAAACCCCTCCACCATGATAAGGTGTCGGCTCCAGAAGAGGAGAAGTCATTAATTCACATTAATTCAAAAAATCTCACACAGTGCATCCACTCATCCCCTTTTACATATCACACAGTGTGGGCCCGTCTCAGCCATGTCTGTGTGGTGGGGGGGGCTGCTGTTGATGATCCAGCCCTGTTATATTATTCAACTCTCCTGGAGGCTCTGTGAGTCTTGGGGAGGGGGGTGGGCTTGTGATGCCTCATCACAACGGCAGCCACTCAGGAACAATTAAAGCAGCCATACAAAAGCAGGGTCTTAAGCAGCTCAAAAAAGCGCCATGGCACTGGAATTCAGGGTCAATGACGAAACAAACCTGCTTTGTGGGAGACATTTTGACACCTTCACTGTGCTTTTCGGCCACATTTTATGCTTTGCATCAGCCCCTGGAAAGTCTAAAGAGCAGAAAAACATTTCTCCTACTTATTCTTTATTATTCAGGGAACTGTGCTGGATTTTCACACCTATCCAGATGTGTCAGGTCTCTGTGATATTTTAGGTTAAGCAAAGCGGTGTTGCATCCTTCCCTCTTCCTCTGTGAAGTACAACCAGATGGATGTGGCCCCAACCTTTCTGCAGAGTGAGGGGTGCGACAGCGCTGTCCCCAAATGCCAGTAAGGTTTGTTCTGAATGTTTTTTGTTGTTCTACTTTTAGTGGGACCCTGAACCTGTATGCTCTACCTCACATGCATGTCACTGTGCTCAGGATGTACACGCTTTACTTTGCTACTCCTGTAGCATTACGGATATCACTGATCTTTCTGGAAATTCATCGGATCAGTTTAAGATGCTGAATTTACAAGTGTAAATAATGCAATTGGAAATTAACAGATGCTACTTGACATCTGCAGGTGTTCAGGTCACAGCCCCAGGGGCCTGAATGCTTAATCCACACCGGCGTGTGCCTGTCAACTCTGACATCATGAGAGACCTTTGACATCATGTCCTTTCGTTCTGCCTGACAAGCATCGATGGCTCCCTTGGGACTGGTGGGACTCACACCTGGACACTTAACCTGAAAGGCTGAAGCAGGTGTCCGGAATGCAATTTCCAGAGTCAGAATTCCAATAAAAGTGTCTAAAGCAGCAGAACAAAAGCATGAATAAAAACACAGCCTACATCTGCCTTTATTAAAATACGGCCTGCCTCTGCCAGGCTTTATTAAAACACGGCCTACCCCTGTCTGCTGTTATTAAAACATGGCCTGCCTCCTCCTGCTTTTATTAAAACATAGCCTGCCTCCGCCTGCCTTTATTAAAACATGTCCTGCCTCCATTTGCCTTTTTAAAAACAAATCCTCCCTCTATCTTCTTTTATAAAGCATGTCCTGCCCCTGTCTGTCTTTATAAAAATATGGCGTCTGTTAGACCAAATATACAGTATGGGCTTGATCATAATACCTTATGGCCTAATTTAATGCAGTACTTCATCTGATAAGAAATACAAGCATCGTAACTGCACACAGCTAACCAAATAGAAATTGTGGCCATAGAGAATAAATCTAGTTTTGTGACACATGATTAAATGTTTGGCTGCTTTTCATCGTGACTTAGTGAGTATTAACAGCTGTGGTTTCTCACTCCTCCCTATAGGTCAGCTGGGCTGTGACCCATTGCCCTGTTGCCATGCCAACCAATCATTACCTCTTGATCCTGTTAGTCTATTAGGATGCTCCCCATGCTTTGACCCTTGTGTCTCACCATCCATTCATGCATACCACCAAAGCACAATAGCTCCCTTTGAGAGTTTGCATAACTGTCAACTGTAGCTTAAAGATATCCATAGAAGCTGGAGATTGCACTTTAGACATCTCTCAAGCTGGAGGTCACATTTTGGACACCTTTGAGGTTGGAGGTCCCGCTTTTAATATCCCTCACATCAACAACACTTCCTCCTTCATCCCTTTACATGGTCATCATAGCTGTAGCTTCCTGCTGTTGTATTAACCAAAGCACTGAGTAGAAACTGGGAACTTAGCATGCTGCATCAGCAATGGTCCTAGGGTGAGGGGTGATCCAAGAGTTGATTTAGAAGTATACATTTCTGATCAAAATACATTAGTTCGTGTCCATTGCAGCCGTAAGCTTGGTGTTTGATGACATGTATATACTTTACAATATACATATAATGAACAAAACATGACTAAAAAGATTTGGGGCCTAAGTCTTACTAACCGAGCCCTGCTACTGTCACTGTGCTATGCTCAAGTGGCAAGCGCACAAACCAGTTAAATAAACCAGCCTCTTCCCATGCCAGTCAAAGGCCATCATCAGACAGTACAGGAGCAAAGGCTTCAAAATGCAGACTTCAAACTGCGATCAGCATCACCTGAGCATCTTGAAGGCCAAGCCTTGGAGATCTGGAACATCTCAGTGGAAGCCTGATGTTGGAGCAAAAGATCACTATTTCTACCAGCTCCACCTAGTACCAAGACATGAATAAAAATTTACCATGACAACTTCTTTCCCCTTTGGGAAAGCGAAACCTTAATATTTGACTTATTACATTATGAATGGTCACAGGGCTGGAGTTTGTGTTTCTCATTGTACATTGCAGTTTTCACATCTGCATAATCAGTCATCACTATTTCACATAGCCCACTGTTAAGTAGAGATTTCAGACATAATTAAGTGATAATGAATACAGTTCAGGAACTGGGGTCTCTCAAAATTTGCTGACTCCCCATTGAGTAACTCTGATGGGGCATCTGTCTGCCTTCTCTGACACTCAGAATGGGGGGGGGGCAGCATCCTCCCTCTCCCAGGTCAAAAAGGCATCAAGCCATCTAAGCCCCCCCCCAAGCAGATGCTACTCAGCCTGGGACAAAAGGGTGGGTCGGATAATCCCAAGGGTGATATTGGGGCAGAGAGTTGGGGGTAAATCAAATGCTGACACCCACATCTGCCTTGGAGCTGTGCCTGAGAGCAGAAAAAGTAATGAATGCTACCAACCCCCTGTGATGGTCCTGTTGTCTTGCCAACATACAGCTCTCCAAAACACACACACACACACACAGACACACACACACGCACACCAAAAAAAAATAACTATTGGGTGGTTTTGTGTTTCAGATGGAGCCAGTGAGTACAGGGGTACTTCTTAGGAGCAACCGCTGTCAAAGTCTCCACGAAGAACCAGAGCCATGCTTGTTACATATGTGAGGTAGTGGCAATCTAGCTGTCAGAAGAAGTGCTGGAAATGAGCATAAGACCAGGATAAACAAGATTAAATACCTGAGCCACTGTGGCTCTCTCTCTCGCTTGGCTGTGTGTTTGACCTACAGCGTGGCAGTGCAGGCTTTTTATTAACCTCATGGGAACAGAGAACCCATTAACATTAGAGCCTAATGGAAGTGCTGGATCAGTGGTGGGCAAAACTGCCCTGTTACCCACAGGAGGGCTGCCTTCCTGCTGACACTGGACTCCTTTTGGACATTGGTCTGTGAAAAAGAAGCTGTGATTCTTTGTGCCTGCAACATCTGTAACCAGTAAACAGGTATTAAAACAATAGTAAGTCAAACTTTATGTTGTCACTGAAATAGGCAGGACTGTTTGTTTGGGGGACAGAACTAATCTGGATCTTCAATGGAGTAAATATTCTCTAATTTTATTTGTTCATCAAATGGCGATGACTAAACACAGCAGGGCATTCAGTGCTAATGGGGAATGTTTGTGTACTAACAAGTGCTTATCAATATGACCTCTGAACTTCCAGCCTGCCTCTGTGGTTGACTGCAGGAAGATCTGCAATGCAAGTGCTTCACTGCATTTCACAGGAGAATCTGGTCACTGGACCCAGGGGAAATGATTAGGATAATGTAAAAGACACTGTATGTAACATTTGACACCTGGCACTAATGGTGGAGAAAATCTTACCTATCTGCATATCCCGGTCAGGGTCACATGGTCACAGGGGGCACCAGAGGGCACAAAGCTGGGGAACAACATGGAGGAAATGCCAATAGGATGAGAGCAAACCCGTGTAAGTTATGACAGGAGTGAAAGGAAAAGGTCTGTAAGGTCATATGACATGTGACCAACATCTGCTTAGTCATTTGTTCTCTTCCTAATCATCACTACACGGAATGAACAGGAAAGGCCATCATGCATGAACCTTGACCCTTTAAGGTGCTTAAGTGAGATGCTTTTGGTTTGTGCAGAGTAACAAACAGGATCAAGACGCTGTTAAACACAGGCTCTGAGATTTACCAGCAGGAGCAAAGAATGGGAAAGCAACAAAGAGATCTCCCTGGGCTGTGGGATACAGTCTAGGTCTTAGGATTAGAGAAAGCTGGGCTACCAAAATATCCTGGCCTCAGGCGCCCATATAAAGAAGGGCCTTGTTACAGTGGTAGAAAAGAGTTGCACACCGGACAGTGCGTTCAATTTCCACCACTGGAGAGAGACCATTGATTACATCACACTTGGTGTCTGAGTTAGAGGAAAAGTAAGATGTGGTCACTAGCTGCTCATTTTGAGGCAAAGGTTCTTCACCACAATGAGTTACCCAAAACGTTGAGTTGCTGAGTTAAAATATAGTAAAATGGCCAAAAGAAGAACACCACATAAACTCAGAAGAAAATCTTTACAGCGTCCAAAGGTCACTGTGGGTGAAGTTTGAAAGTTTTTGACCGAGGGCCAGAGAGAAGGGCAAATGCTTGAATGAACTGTGTGTGAACTCATATGAACTGGTCTCTTTTCATGTAACTTCAGGCGGGCGCTTCTTGGGTGACTGACTTTCCTGGGTCTGACTGGGTGAGATGCTTCAGGAGATGATGAATTATTTACCTGCTGCCTCCTTCTCCCACAGGAGTCAACAGTTCAAGCAAACCTCCCGACCTTCATTTACTCTATTCACATTAAACATGAACCTCCCGAATAGCAAAGGTTTGTGGGGTTGGGGCACCGATGAAGAACCACACCCTCACCACATACTGTACAGAGGCCACCCATCTGGCCCAGGTCACTGCATACTGTACAGAGGCCACCCATCTGGCCCGGGTCACCACGTACTGCGCTGAGGCTGCCGATCCGGCCCGGGTCACCACGTACTGCGCTGAGGCCTCTCATCCAGGCTGGGTCACTGCATATGGCACTGAGGCTGCCGGTCCAGCGCGAGTCACTGCATGTGGCACTGAGGCTGCCAGTCCGGCCCGGGTCACCACATGTGGCACTGAGGCTGCCGGTCCGGCCTGGGTCACCGCATACTGCGCTGAGGCCGCCCATCCGGGCCGGGTCACCGCATATGGCACTGAGGCTGCCGGTCCGGCCTGGGCCACCACATACTGCGCTGAGGCCGCCCATCCGGGCCGGGTCACCGCATATGGCACTGAGGCTGCCGGTCGGGCCTGGGTCACCACATACTGCACTGAGGCCGCCCATCCGGGCTGAGTCACCACATACTGCACTGAGGGTGCCGGTCCGGCCCCTATATACTGCAGTGAGGCAAATCAAAAACTTAGTACTTAAAACTCCTTCGTGTCGCTATAATACTCAAAAAGAAGCAGTAAAAGTGCTTGATATGTATACTCACACTTCTAGATGCATATCTAACAGCCACAGCCCTCTTTAGAATTCCCGTTAGGATGTAGTGTGCTGTTAGGATGCATATTTTGCTGCTTGCCAAACTTTAGACTGTTTTACAAGTCGCTCTTTGTGTGTGGTCCACTTACCTGGCATTTCATTCCGCTTTTTACAGCAGCATGAAGAGGGAGATCGAGGCTTTGAAGTATGCAGGAACAGGGGCAGGTTTGTGGTTTCTGGGGCCTCACTTATAAAGTCAATTTTGAGGCCCCCACCCCCCAAGGGTTGAGACTGTTTGTTGCCAGCTAGGGGCTTGATGCAAATCTAAAATATGACACGGCTGCTTGACGTCTTGGGGGCTTGTCCCTGTGACATGCCATTTCCAGGCAGTGAGCCATGGCTATATGTACTGCGGTCTCATGCATGTCTCACCAGACAAACACACCTGTGACTTCCTCATAATATTGTGAAATATTAATGTCCCCACTCTAATGTTACACTCACGCTGCTTCACTTGATGTAACATTTGTCTTATAATGACAGAATTATAAGAAATATAATTTATCAGGTCTAGACTGGCCATCTGGCTTTCTAGGCAAACTAGGCTTGAGAGCTCGCAAAATATAGAGGGCCAATACTTACTCCCAGTCCAGCATTCTTACCAATGGTATAAACCACAAAATTAAATACTGGAAAATTTTTGTGTTTAAAATGTTCATCCATCAGGCACATAATAGTCACAGTGACGGGCACCTTATCAGAGTCCGAAGAGTATTCAACCTTAGGGTTATGACATGTTATGTGACAGTGAAAGTTCTTCACTTGGATTTTTTACATCTTCTTTACAAGGCAGTGATTCACATCATAACAATATATCAGAAACGGATGACATTTTCATTAATGGTAATAAATGATTACACAGTTATTTACAAATAAATAATACAGCACGAGCAGCACAGTGAGTAACCACATTAGAATGTAACCATCTCTGCATCTTCTACCATGAGAAGATGCTGTGAGCCATCATGGTCTGGATTTTTACTTTCTGGACCTGAAATTGCCACCTCTGTCAGCTTGCCTTAAAACCAAGAGAGAATGATATAATCTTGACTGTGTAATCCAAGTGAACATGATTGTTTCTAGATAAGCACCATGCCTTCTGCTAAAAACTCTTCTACTGTTCTGCTTCTTATTGAAGTTTATAGTGTATCCAGCCCTGGTATCACATCTCAGCTCATTTCAACAGCAAACACAGCTGAGAACTCCAGCCTTAACTGGACGGTAGGGCAGGGTCATACAGCCTGGATGAGGGTGGGGGGGGGGTGTGCAGGTGTGGAGATTCACACAGTTCAGCTCTGATAGCATCAGCCAAACATCAGCAAGGCATGGGGGAAGGGGGAGGAGCTCCCTCAAAATAAACCCACTTTGATGTCACCTAAGATAGGAATCACTTTATCTGAGTCCGTGGGTGTACCTTTTCACAACAGGACTTCCAGCATTGTGCTGGGAAACACCAACATAAACAGCAAGAACAAGGGGTTTCGAAAGGAAACTCCATGTAGAGAAGGAGAAGGCAAACAAATGAGGGAAAGGAAGACAGGGGGAAGGGGGACGAACCAGGCCAGCACCAGGCCCGCTCCATTTTCAGGCTCAGTGGGCTCTGTGTCGGTGATCAGAAGGTTGTTGGTTCAAGTACTGGCCTTGACAGAACAGTCCAATGTCTGTAGACCTTTGAGCAAGGCCCTTAACCCCTAGCTCCAGGGCTGCTGCACAATGGTTGGCCCTGTCCTGTGATGCCTGAGCTATGAAGAGCAAGACGAGGTAGGCGAAGAAATGAATTCCTATGTACCTGTACTTATACTCCAAATGAAAGTAGTGCCCCTAGCAGCTCTAAGAGGAGGCTACCATGGAAATCTTTGCCTCCGTTCTGTCTGACTGGGCTTCAGACGTTCACCAGTACCCGTTTCGATGCACCACTGACACCTGGTCCCACCAGTCCGCCCCACCCCATATAGCTCAAAGGCAGTTTCTGTCACGGCATTAAATCTCCTCACCAGTCAAGCAGGTCCATTTACCAACTAATTCAAAAACTCTATTCTCAGTGGTTCACTAATTACCCACAAACTCCCATGAATCCTTGAGAAGGGCTGGGACGGGTCTCCACCTTCCCCTTGAGCTGGACTACAGGGAAAATGAATTACCATGAAGGTGTCTCCCACTGTATGAAAAGAAACACGGCGAAACGGCACCCACAGGGAATGCGAGAGCTGCCTTTCTAATTGTCCAAATGCTGGACTTGCCTGTTTACAAACAACCGGGTTCCCTGAAAGCAGACAGCTCTGCAGAGATACCATCAGCCAAAGAACGCCAAGCTCCCGGCCTGAGGATGCTCCCTCTTCTTAGAGAGTACATGGAGAGCAGTGACACTCTGAATCATCTTCTTAACAACACTTTCAAACATCCTGCCCCAATGAGTTCAGGAGAGCCTCAGGAGAGCTGTCACAAATCTTTTATTTTTTCGCATTTTGATACGGCTTCCTCGATCACCTAGATGAATTAGCAGCAAAGCAGGCATTGTCTTCCCATTTGTCCTCTGCATCTTGATTTTCAACAATGTCAATATCCCGCAAAAGCTGCTGGGTATTGTTTGTTGTCATGGTCTTAGAGAGAGAATGGCACTCTTCCCATCAATGGAAGATTCATTCATGGAAAATAAAAATGTTGACATCAGAAAAATGTGAAAAAATACTATTTAAAGACATAAAAACCCAGGATGAGGATGTGGAAAAGAATATTAGTTATTTTGAGTTAACTTCTGACATACACACATGGGATACATAATGCATTAAGCTCACAAAGGACCTGTAAATGAACTGCGAATGTGTGAAAACACACATTATTAAGGCGCGTGGTGAGGGTAGGGAAGAGGCCACCTGTCAATGAGGCAACATGACCCACAGGAATAAAAGCACATGGAGATCAGCCTGGATTTTCATTAGATGCCCAAAACCTCGCAGGACTGACGGATACTGGGAAGCACCACACCCAGTTGGCTGATTCTAAGTGCCCTGTGAAGTGGGAGCATTTTGGAAAGGAGGCTGATTTTGCCAAGCTGTGCATTTGATGGATTCCCCTGGCCTGCCATGATTGTTCGTTATCTATCAAACGTTTGAGAAAGGCCACTTCTCATCCTCCTTAATGAATATTTTACTTGTGCCATTATGGCAGATGAAAGGAAAAAAAAACTCGAATAAAGATGTGTTAAAAGTATCTAAATGTGTTATAAATTTCAAAAGATTCAAATTATTGTCTATGCAACACTCTACCATTTTAGAATCCAGGCTGGGAACATATTGTAAGAGTCCATGTACAGGAGAAAATTCCACACAGTCAGGGAGACAGCCTTCCCTAATTCTGATGAGCTTTTATCTCGAGGACTAGAATTTGTAAACACTCTCCCCCATGCGACCCATGCATTACGGAATAGTACCTTCAACAGGATGCTAACTGTTGTAACCAGCTTTGCATATGTAGATGAAGGTTTCGGTAAGACCTAGAGCTGATATTTGCAGAATACTATTTTGAATACATCAGGTCAAGAAATAATGCCACATCTTTTTTTCCAGTCTTTGTCTATGAAAATGTTATGACCAAAACCAGGAAACAGTAAGGAGACGTGACAAGTACATTTTTAAACACGTGAATCTACCCTCACTGGCCAACTCCTTCAGGGCTCACTTTGAGAGCTGAAAGTTCTCACCTGAAAGCTGAACCTCACGATAAGATTATTCAGCTGAAAGGCGGTGGCTGAGATTACAGATCCTGAGGTATCAGCTACTTCAGTAACTGGGATAGGGGGCATCGCTCTTGTTCAAGTGTCCCCATTAAAAATATTTTACCAGGTTGATTCTTCCCATTTGGTTTCCCTAACAACCAAACTGCACTGGGCCACGTCTACTGACACTGACCAAGGTCAAGTGCACACAAACAGCTCTAAAGCTGACAGAACGAACACAATCTTTTACCCCCAGGATCCGAGTTGCTGTATGTCGCCGATTTGGCTCTCCTTGCTTTCCAAAGGCCTTTGTCTCACTCCGTTATCAGAGGGTGCTGTGGTTACATAAGAAACTTGGGTTGGAACAAAGAGCCTTGGTAATGGAACATTTATTGGCCGGGAGTCAAGAAGGCTCACCTGTCACTGAAATGCACACTTCAGATCGAAGCTGTGAGAGAAAATAGAGAGCAATAGGAAAAGAACATTACGTGTGGTAAAGTGACCTTTAATGACGAATTGTGAATGCCACCAGACCGGGTTAATGGAAACCAACTATCCAACTCTTCTGGAAAATGCGGATCGCCAAAACCTCTGGGAATCTGACTCCCCCTTTTCCTGTTTTACTTAGGGAAATCTGAAACTAGATATTCCCAGGAGCTGCGGACTCCCAGTGCATTGTTAAGCTTCGGTCTCAAGCCTTTGTCCAGGCTTCCCATCCTGGGAAATCATCAGCGTTTTGTACCTTTCAGTACCTTAGTATTGGTTTTTGTGTGGTCAGGAGTCCAAGAAAATCCCCCAAAACATTTGCCATGTGTGAGTATGGTACTGGAAAAATGACTGGACAGTCATGCTCTGTGTGAAATAACGTCAACTTGCTGAATATTATACAAAAAACACATTTTAAACACAGACTTGAGTTAATTCCCATTACATCTGCACATCGTTGGACTCCTTTGCATATTTTGCTGCTATGTACACTTAAACATGCACATCTTTACTTAATGTATAACATTATTATTTTTTCTATTTATTTGGGAATTTGGTTCTAATCAGTATTAAAACTTGCCCTTCTAGTCGAATGCTTGCACTTTGCATGTTATGCAAATTGAAATTTACGAAATTTTAATCTGCACTGATTTGCACTTTCATCTTACATTAATTTTATTATTTTTTCCCAATTTATGTTCTGTGTTGTCTGAATATATGCACCAATACCGCCAAGACAAATTCCTAGTACATGTAGGGGTACCTGGCCAGTAAAGTGAATTCTGGATCTGATTTTAAAAGACTACAGACTGAGGAGGGTAATGGACTCTCAGGAGACTCTAGTAACTTAACAGGATCTGCTTTGGATTTAACTGATGAAAGATTACTCCAGAAACTGGTGGAAAACAATGGTGTGTTTTATAAACTTAGTCTTGACAAAGAGGTTACCTAAGCTTGCATTACCGTGGATGATTAATATTCAGAAAAAAATGTGCCGTGCAACAAAAGGTGCAATAGAACGCTGACACTTTTATATTTTTACCTAGGGAGGGGTTAAATACTAACTATTGAAAAACTGCATTCAGTTAAGGAAGACAATAGCTAACATTCAACAGAAACAACAGGCCATTAAACACAGCCACAGTGATGATGCTATAAATTATAAGGCAGCTTAACTGCTATTGTTATTCTTCAATATTTGCATACCACAATAGGCATAAGGTTTGTGGTCGGATTCAAAACAGAAAATAAACAAAGGTTGTAGTGGAACGAGGAGAATAGGTTGAGAAAAAACACAGAGGAAGAGAATGTGTCTGAGCCCTGTGGACAGGAATGGTTTAGGGCTGGGCTAGATCTGCACTGACACGCACAGACACACATCCACACAATTCTCTCTGAATGCGGGAGCTGGGGGAGGAGAGTGGTGGGACCCTGGAGTGAAGAAAAGCTTAGCAGGCTTTCTCTTGTTCTCCTTGTTCTGTGACCTTTCCACTGCTGGTGCTGGCCCTTTGCTCGTGTACCACCTAGACCCAACCAAACGTCTCCGGTAGCCGGACACAGGACTGCACAGGATGCCTGCAGCTGTGATCCATCTCCACGCAAACCTGAACTCCTTACTAACCAGGCTTCATGCTGACTAGGAAGAATCACGCCCATCGCATTAATTGCAGTCAAGGTGCAGTTTCATTATCAACACGGTGCCCACGACTGGTTTCAGCACCAAAAAGATCAAGCTGAGCAGCTGCAGTGCCAAGGGCATCAGCTGTCTAGAGTGTAAACTATAATCGGAATCTTTATTGAAACCTCCATACTGTTGCTTAGATGTGACTTAAAGAGGAGGTCCCCTGGTGACATGCAGAATAAACATGCTAAATCCCCTCTTCTAACCAGGGTTTTAGCCTCTAAGGATAATGCCGAGTTTCTGAAAGGTCTCTGAAATACAAGGTACCTCAGTTGATCTCAGGTATGAATATTAGGTTTTACTTTACAATGGCCACACAAAACTTTAGGTCTGTGTTCCTAAGAAATCACTGAAAGAGAACAAGTGCAGATTCAGAACCAAGACTTTAAAGTTAAACTAACATCTACTCCGGTCTTCACATTCCACTGTCTTAAAATAACAAACAACTTCCAGTTAGATATAGACTGCAGCTGAATACAGAAGCCAGTGTCTATCACCAACATGGGATCAGTGCCTGTCAAAATCCACACGTTGCCCTATGCAAGCTGAAGTGCCGGCACCCCCTGTCCGAGACCAAGAGCACCCCTTCAGAAAATGGCGTCCTAGACAGCCACCTGTGTCACCTAGTCGATTGACCAGCACTGACTGGGAAGTGGTACCCCAATCTGCCAGGAGATTACATTCATTCAAGCGTATCCCCCCCCCCACCCCACAAAAGGCCATAGAATTCAGTCAACACAAGATGGAAAGGCACAGGTCCTCAGAGATGAACTACCAGTGCGTGACCATCTGCAAACCCTGCAGTCTGATTACCAGCAGCTAGGTGGGGGTGGGGGGCGCACACTGCAAAATACCTGGAAGTAGCAGGTTTCCATTTAGTCTTCACAGCATGACAACGATGCAAATGGAAATGGTTGATTAGGCATCAGCTTTAAAACACCGGAGGCTGACAAGCCCCAATCGCGCTGAAAACAGAGGCGTGACACACTGAAACACTAGCTCCTAGGAAACAGCCATGTGGTGTGACAACAAAAACAAATAAGAACGAGTCTCATCCTGTCAATCCACGTCTGGAGAAAACAAAATAGCGAAATTACAATAAAGTTAAGAAAGAACACCGCTACACATGCATCGAGTTCATTTGAATAATTTTTAATCAAAAATACTTCAGAATTGTTTTGGCTTCTACTGTACATCAACAGTCTTGCGTTACTATACAGTGTCATAGCTTTATATATTTTGTTTTTAAAATGTCGTTTGCAATTGTTACCTATAACACTACAGGCAAGCCGTCTTTCTGGTGAGTACGCACTATACCAAACTATACTCATGTTAATGTCCATACTGACACCATATTATCGCCAAGGTGAACCCATCTCATAATTGTGCAGAATTTTCTAGCCTATTACCTGTAACAAGTGCCGGTCTTTAACTTCCGATTTATTACTGTAAAACTAAAAATAAAACATTTCAATTGACAAAGTCGACTTCGGTATGCATGACGTGCATCCACATTGCGTGCAAAGTCATTGCAATAAATGCATTTAGTTCAAAGGATCAGCAACTCAATACACTTCCAGCAGTAGTCACAGTGCTTTGTGCCGAGATAAAATTGTCAAGCTACAGTACATTTAAAATCCACGAAGAAGCAGCAAAAACTGGAACCAGCCAGTTCTTAAACTTCTGATTTTGCTCCTAAACCAGCGCAAGTTTTGGTTAAAACAATCCAGCACCCGTTTTAGTATAACAATACGTGCAATACATATTGCTCGGAAGCTTCACAACAGGTTCCTTGAACTTCAACCCAAAGGAAACAGAAATCCCTTCCAAATAGGTTGCGTTTCAGCGGCACCAATGAGACACCACAAAAACAACTCTAAAACGCAAATCCTCTGCGTCTCGCTATCGTTTCTTTTTCTGTTTTAGCGATTTTCTCCGTTTCACAATCATTTCGTATAGTTTGTCCATGCCCTCGTATAGACCCTCCCCGATGATGGCACAGGCCGGTTGCACGTGATAGGTAGTGGCCGGTGTGAGTTCATGGAGCGCCAGCTGCTTCTCGATGTCGGCCACCGGAAGCGATCTGGGCAGGTCCTGCTTGTTGGCGATCACCAGCAGCGGGGTTCCTTGGTTCTCCGCGAATTTGGTGACTTTGTGCAGCTCGGTCTTGGCCTCCTCCAGCCTGTCTACGTCCACCGAGTCCACCACATAGATGATGCCGTCTGTGCAGCGGCTGTAGGACTTCCAGAGGGGCCGCAGCTTCTCCTGCCCCCCCACGTCCCAGAAGTGACAGCTGATGCCCTTGGCGCTGCAGTTGCTCAGCTTGATCTTCTCTGTGTTGAAGCCGATTGTGGGCACAGTGTTGACGAACTCATTAAATTTCAAGCGGTACAGCACCGTGGTTTTGCCGGCAGAGTCCAGACCCAACATGACAATATGGAGAGACTGAAAGCCTGCGATGTTGGAAAAGCCGTTTCCCATTTTCAGTGCGTTTTTTTAATGGGTTACTCAAAAAGGCAATGACAACACATTAGCTGTTATTGGAGGAATAAGGATTTCAGAAGACCAAATATGATGCGACAAAAAATGTGAATAAAGATACCCGTAGAAAAGGAGGCTTCAAGCCCCACCTGAATGTCGTGATGGCACCGTACTGCTCAGTGGTCACCTTCTGCAGGCATGGAGATCGTTCCACATCTGCGTGGTTCCAGCGGTGCGGCTCGCGCCGGCATCCCCATTTAAAACACTGGTCGGGGACAACGCTGGATTTCTCCGATCATAGATAAATGTATCACAGATATTTATAGCTTCACACCAGCCTTGTGCTGCTCCAGGGACACCGCAGATTTGTTGCTGGGTGTCAAGATTGCAATAAAACCAAAACGCGTCCACCTTCTTGCACCGACAAACGTTTTCCCTTTGCGGATAATCACAAAACAAAAGAAAAAAACATATAGCCTACATATATTTAAAAACGAATACTATCCGTACTTGAATTCACGTAGAAGAAGAAGGAGGTATACATCCGTCAGCAGCCCTTCTTCCAGTCACCGCGTAAAGCGCACTGAAGGTGAGACACTATCCGCTCTGGTACGAAAGCTTGAAACCCGCCCACAGAGACACGAGAAACGCACCTCACGCTCAGAACACAAGAATCTGGAAATACACGCACGCTGACGTCGGGGTGGATACTTACGCAGGGAGATTGAAATAACTGATGTTTGCACCATTAGCATTTCGAGGGGATATAAATGATAATTCCCATATGCTGAGAACAGATCGTTAATATTGTGGGGTTTGCGAGACTTAAATGTCTGAATGTATGTTTTTTTTTCGTTTTTTTGTTTTTTAAATACGCAAGTACCTCAACCACTAAGCATTTAATATGCACCCTGACATATTAAAATAAACTTCTGCTTTACCAAGAGAAGTATTAAAATCGGACTCAAATGGAAAACCGTACTGTGTAGGCCAACTAACACTTGTTAGACAACACTAAGCAGGACGCAGTATCAGTGTTTTAAAGATCTTACTGGCACTGCGTTATGCGATTCATCTCAGTAAATGAAGGACATTTCCAGCTGCTGATTGTACACATATCTTATGGTCCATATTTCACAGAGCCCGGTTCATAGATGGACTGACCTACCGGCGGGTCACCTTCCCATACTTTGTACATGTACGATATGCCTCCTGGCAAGATTCTGAATTTTGTATGTAATATATGGACTATGTTCATTGTACCCCATTTATCTTTACCAATAAAAGCAATTTTGGAGGGAACAATTGTACGATGTGCCTATCAAGCTTGAAAAGACATATCCCAGATAGCGCACATATGTTGAAATGACATTGATTCCAAATCAGAAAATTGGTTGTAACAACGTTAATCTTCAGTCTTTCACTTTATATCAACATTGAATCAAGGTTTTGCCACCATCAATTTTTCGATATTGAAAATCTGACCAAAAATCAATTAAGTTTCAACACTGATAATTTAACATTGACCATAATTCAACACATTTAACTATAATTCAACGTTGAAACAATAACATGGTGCTATCTGGGATACTAACTGCTCATTACCGACCCAGTCAATTAGAAACCAGCCCCGAAACCTCCAGGTAATGAGTTACTGATGGGTTACTGCATCACATCCAGTCCCCTCATAGTTTACTCATAGATTGGCATGGAATATGGAGAAATCACACCTTGTTATGCACATCTAAAACACCTAAAGCAATGTAATAGGATAAGATATACTTTATTGATCCCAGTGGGAAATTCATTAAAGTAACCTAGAGATGTGATGTAACAAATTACTGATAATGAAATTCATAACAAAATCTGGATTTTTGCGATTTTATAGTAGAACCGATACAGATACGGTGATAATAAGGAAAACGAGCATCCTACTCTGATGGATGTGTTCACGGCCGTGGTTGAATTCTGGTGCCACTTCACAATAAGACTACCCATATAGGGTTTATGAATGGTTTATAATCTGGTTACTAATTAGGTTATAACACTTTGTAAATTATTAATTGACAATTTTAAACAAGTTATAACAGAGTTTTATTTTTATTAATGAGTTACTACCAATTACAAGTGGCAAATGGGAGCCTTATTGTAAAGAGGTACCTGAATTCTTTTGGATTTTGTCGCCATCTTGTGTACAGGATGGGAATTGAATATACTAATTTGTCTTGACCCCAGCCCTCAATCTAATCTGTCTATGATCTTCTCCACTTACTATTTGTTTGTTTGTTTTGCATGGGGCCCCAGAAACAACAAACCTGCCCCAGGGTATACAACATTCCTGTGCCCTGGGCTGCTTGGGATAGACTTCATTGTTAAAGGCTTTATCAATGGCGGCTTGACATTGTAAATTATCACCAGGCTTTTCTTAATTCAAAATGTATTCCCCTTTACAGACAGTGCCCATCTTAGTATTGTCCAGTCTTGTATGTCCTGTGTATGTCCAGTCTTGGTATATTACAGTCCCTCCATCAGTTGATCAATAATGTAGCTTGTAGTTAGACGAGCTTATTAACAAGTCATCCACCTGGATACCTGTCTCGGAAAAAGTCTTGAAACAGTACGAAATGCGGATCTAGAAGGAAAAGAACAAAAGGCGGTACCTTTCAATTCTTAACAAGTAACTCTAGTTGCTGATGACCTTTCAGTGCATAAGTCAGAAGATGGATAATACAAATGACCGGCCAGTGGGTACCACTTCACCAGTGTGAGTTGTGTATTTGAAACTCCCGTCCCAGCTGTGTATGTGTGTGTGTGTTTGTGTGTGTGTGTTCCTGTCTACCATCTAATCATGTGCAGTTAAGGTGAACTGATTACTTCTTTGTAATGTGTGAGTGCTCAGAGGTTCACGGTCAGCCCTGCCTGTGCTTCTGAGAATAGGATCTAAATCACTACAATTTAGGATGAGAAGTGAGTCAGAATGGATATAATCAATTTTTATTAAGTACGCATATTGTCCACTAGACGGCAGAATTACACCATGTTGTCCAGAAAACGTCCGTATAAGAAGCAAAAATATACATCTTAGCCCAGCTAGAAATTTATAAAACATATTTACTGAAATAATTTGAATAAATATATTTTGCTAGGTTTAGCACCATTAAGGAGCTTTTTTATTATTTTTAAAGACACACATTTTTAATATCTTTACCTCTGTTAACTTTATTACACTTGTAATATTCAAATGTATATTTAATGAGTGTTGTTAAGTAATTCATACATTTTCCTCTGGCCTTTGTTTCGTTGTCCGTTGATTTAAACCTTTTCTTTCCGAAATGGAAAATGCATATATCAGTGTGCCATGCGTGACTCGCTGTTTGCTCATTAACATGTATGCAGTAAGTTTAACTCGTCAGGAGAGGTCGTTATGAATGTGACTACCGGTGTCCCGGACAGGCGGTAACTCGAGTGTGCAGACGGTCCAAGCTTCTCGACCCGCGGCGGACTGCGGTCATGCTGCGCAGTTCACCCCGCGAAAATGCATTCGCCGCAGGAATAATTGCTTTGACAAATTGCAATTATACGCCTCTTATGTTTCCCTCCGCCCACACGTATGCGTTTCTCCTTCACCGGGCGGGATGCAGCTGACCTGGGAGACGTGGAGTAATTTCCACCAAGGAGTACCAGGTACCGGGACCATCGCCTCTGCACCCCCTCCTTCCTTTTCAGTAGGGTGGGAGCGCTCCTGCAAAATTCATAAACACTGCCAGGAGTACATCACCTCATAAACATTTTGATCTCACCTCTGCCAAAACTATTACTGTTATTTATCCTACAAGTGCTGATTACCAGCCTCTCAGGGATACCATTTCATACCAATAACTACATAGTGTATTACCTTATATTTTACTGATACTGGAGAATTTTTAATTATGTCAGTAAACCACAAAGTTTTCGGAAATGGCTGACTTACATACTGACAGATGACCACATCTATGCTCTGGTGACAGTCCTGAGATTGTTAATTGGTGGTACGGTAACAAAAAGCCATTTCTAGGTCTGTTAAGCTGAGGTAAACTTCTCAGGTGTGTCTGGCTCATACATGAAGGGGGTGAAAGTGTTGGAGCAGTGTGGCGTGCTTTGGGAATGTGATCATTCCCCCCTGCTGCCCCGGAGCTTGCGGTACTGAGATAAAACAGCTTTCAGCAGTCAGCCACTTCAAAGGAAAGGTCCATTTTTGCCCCTTCCCTCCGGACGAAGCTGTTTCATCACGATAGTCCTCAAGTCTCCCAGACAAAGGAACACGCCCTAGAAGGGCTTTCTCCAACTAGGATGAGCCGAAAGTGAATGATCTCCTGTTCTTCCCCCATTCAGATTCTGTGATGTCCTGTGAAGATCCTGGGTGGAGCCATTTTTTGTTTCAGCTGACAAGTAAACAGTGCTATTTTAAACAGTCCCATGTCAGAGCGCCCCCTGCAGGACAGCAGGGAGGATTGTGGGAAAGTGTATTTTAGGTGGCATGGAGGTACACGCACTGATCGCATGAACAATGAGGCACGAGATAAAGCGTGCTGCCTTCTTTTGTGGGCCCGTTTCCATAATGAGAGTGCGATGAGTCTTTTCTCTCCCTGCTCCCTGCATGTGAGAGATTACAGGGGCTCCAGGGGCTGCCCAGGAAATATGACTCCCTGTCTTGAAGGAGAGGTGATATGGGGAAATGGCAGCAGCCATCGCTCCTCCGGAGCCCTGAGATTTCTGCACGTGAAAGCAGACATGATCCATCATGTGCTGCAACGATTAACAGAGCATCTCTTATAAGGCATTACCCCTCCCCAGACAGAGCCCTGAGGTTTTAGTTTATTTTTTGACATTGCAAAGTAAGACAGGTGTGTGCACCTTCTGACAAATAGGCCTCCCTGGTAAGAATGTCTGTTGCTAGGCAACTCAGCATTCTGTCAGGGCGAAGGTCGGAATGAGGGCTTGACTGTGGTCCATAAATGAGAAGGAAGCTCCCTGACCTTCAAAGCAGGAGCTTCTAAGTCCTTGGGAGTACGATTCACAAAGAACTCTGGTAACAGTCTCACACAGTGTTCAAATTGTGTCCGAGGTCTTGGGGCTGGAGCCTCACCGTAACGTGAAATTGCATATATGTAGGACTGGGGTCTTCAACTTCATGTACAGTGAGAGCTACACCTACACTACAGGGGGAGTGACAGTAAAAATTGTTGACTGGGTGGGGGGGCAGTAAGACTTGTC
The DNA here is from genome assembly GCA_025773925.1 of Cryptomyrus ogoouensis. Taxonomy (NCBI): domain Eukaryota; kingdom Metazoa; phylum Chordata; class Actinopteri; order Osteoglossiformes; family Mormyridae; genus Cryptomyrus; species Cryptomyrus ogoouensis. The sequence continues at coordinate 52,422,942 of JAOYFF010000001.1, forward strand.
AAATGGGGGTGGCACTGAATCTTGTAAAATGGTCCCCCCAGGGGCCTTCTTTCACTCTTGTGGGGGGGGGGGGGTTCCCTCAGCTTGAACACTGGTCTCACAGCTGTACCGCGGCCCTATAGGCATCTTACTCTGGGCTGGATCTGCCATCTACCATCTACCGAGGTTCATCCCTCCATCATGCCACAGCTGAAAGCGCGACGTTTGAGACGCTGATCCCGTCAGCGGGAACCTCAGCCTGATGGGCATGTTCGTTTGCTTCTCACAATTCCCAGGTATGTTTATTTGCATCATATTAGCATTAGCATCGCTCACCAGATGCTCTTCTCCAGGGTCACCTGGCAGGGTGTAGTACTTAGTCAAAAGTGGCAAAAAAAAATGCTGAATCAAGCCACCTGACAGGAGAAGGTATCATAAAATAAATCGAGTAATGAAAAATGGCAATCAAAGCAAAGGTGAATGGGGATTAAATTACGCTACATTCAAGCACTGGGTAAGGATGGCACGGGCATGTCCTTACCAATATTTTGCAAGGACCATATGTGTTTTGGGGGGGCAGGGGTTTGGAGCTGATTTGGTCCCTGCTAATGTTGAAATCAAACTTGTGTTCTTGTGTTAAATTCCATGTTTGCTACATCAGGGTTGCATGGTGATGCAGTTAGGATAAGATGGACCCATGTAGAACTTTTAGACTGGTCACGTGTCGGTTTTGCTCGTAGGATGTAAGGGTGAGTGAGAGTGAAGAGGCTGGCCTAACATCTCCCCACACACGCTGGGGTGGGTAACTTTTTCATTATGGGTCTGTCAGGGAAGTAAACAGAGAAGAAAGCAAAACCGTGCCGTGTGGGGAGCCTGATACTGAAGCAAAGCAAAGGCGGAATCTTCCAAAGGCAGGGAACTCGGAGGGGTGTGACTTGAGGTCAGAGCAGACGGAGAAACAAAAAGGCCCAGATTCCGGCCATTCCACTGCTCGCCGGGCAGGAAGGAAGCGGGTGGGACACAGAGGTAAACAATGATGGCGAGATTGTCAGCAGCAAAACGGGCTTGGCAGGGGGTGGGGGACCGGAGTGTGTAGTGGGTCTATGAGTGGGGGGGGGGGGGCCCTGGGAGCGGCGTGATGCAGTTCACCCCATGCCACGCTGCGGGCGTCCGCCTGTGGCAGCATTATCTGGTGATTCCTGCTTCGGTCGTCGCGGTGACTGATGTGTACAGTGGTTTGTTGAATTTCAGGAAATCACAAAAGCATTCTGAAAATCCATATTTAACTGGTTAATCGCTGAGCTATCAGCATCTAAATTGTCTCTGAGCAGTGAGGGAATCTGGACAGATGGGTGAAAACACTCAAACATAAGAAGAAAACAAAATATATCAAAATATATGACATCATTTAAAGCTGTATACATGTTACATTATCAAGACTAGTCTAATCAATTGGGCTAAAAGGTCATCACTGACCCCTCTCATGCTGGTCATCAACTTTTCCAGAGCCTTCCGAATGGGAAGCACTTTCAAGCAATAAAACCAAGACCACAAGACACAAAAGTAGCTTCTTCTCAAAAACTGTAGTAGCCATTACTCAGTGACCTCAGCTTAACTGCAGTCTCTTCTCCTTCTGCATATCAGCTTTTCTCATTGGCACTTAGATATTACACACACACACACACACACACACACACAACATATGGACAAAAGTATTGGGACACCTGGCCATTACACCTACAGGAACTTTTATGATATGCCATTCTAAATCCATTGGCATTGATATGGAGTTGGTGTCCCCTTTGCAGCTATAACAGCTACAGTCTTCTGGGAAGGCTTTACACAAGATTTTGGCTTGTCTGATGGAATTTTTGCTCATTCATCCAGAAGAGCATTTGTGAGGTCCAGCACTGATGTTGGACGGGACAGTCTGACTCACAATCTCCGTTCTAGTTCAAAGTGTTTCATTGGGTTGGGGTCAGGGCTCTGTGTGGCCTTGTCAACCTTGACTTTATGGACCTTCCTTTGTGCACTGGGGCACAGTCATGCTGGAAGAGAAAGGGGTCTTCCCCAAACTGTTCCCCCAAAGTTGGAAGTTTAGAATTGTCCAAAATTTCTTGATGGGCTGAAGAATTAAGCTTCCTTCACTCAAACTAAGGGGCCTAGCCCAACCCCTGAAAACAACTCCATACCGTTATCCCTCCTCCACCAAAGTTCACAGTTAGCAAAATGCAGTCAGGCAGGTAACGTTCTTCTGGCATCCGCCAAACCCAAATTTGTCCATCAGACTGCCAGACAGAGAAGCGTGATTCATCACTCCACAGACCATGTTTCTACTCCTCCAGAGTCCAATGGCAGCGTGCTTTACACCACTCCATCTGACACTTGGCTTTGTGCTTCATGATATGAGGCTTGCATGCAGCTGCTCAGCTGTGCTGGGCTTAATGCCAGAAAAAGTTTGGAACTCTACAGCTATTGAGCCAACAGAGTGTTGTCGACTTTAATCCACTATGCACCTCAGGACTTGGCGACCCGTCTGTCACTGCACGTGGTTTCTGTTGTTACTAAATGCCTCCAATTTGCAATAATACCAGCTCACCATGGAATATCTAACATGTGAAAAATTTCACAAACTGACTAATTGCAAAGATGGTGTACCAGAACACAAGACCAGGACAGGGAAGTCCGAGCTACCAAGTTTATTAGAGGATCGACAGAGAGGAGTCAGAGGCTTAAGCGGGGTTGTTCCGGGAGTCCGTCCGTAAGAGTCGTCTGATGCCAAAACGTGTTCCGATGGCGTGGTCGAGAGGGAGTCCGAGCGTCAAATAGCCGGGAAGTCAGTCCGAGGACGCAGACACACACAGGGGAGATATCCAAAAGGAGAGTCACGGGGAGGGCGGACGGGAAGGAGGGCAGGCAGGAGGCGCGGGTAGTTCAGGGAGGGCCAGATGGACAGAACGCAACTGCGGGAAAGACAAAGATTGAGAGTGCTTAGTAGTGGCATGCCAACAATACCTCGCACCGACCTGTTGCCGGTGCGGGGCTATATAGGGAGTCCCGTCTTCCGGGGGCGGGACTGGCTGTAACTGCTGGCATCAGGAGTGGGCGTGACCGGGTGGAAGTGACAGATGGCATCCTGTAACAGTACCACACTTGAATTCACTGAGTTATTAAGAACAACCCATTCTTTCCCAAATGTTTGTGAATCTGATTCTGTGGTTGAGTGGTTCATTTTCTACACCTGTAGTGCAATAGGTCTGAATGAAACTCCAGAATTCAGTGAATAAGAGGTGTGTCAATACTTTTGTCCATATAGTGTTTGTGTGTGTATGTGTGTGTGTTCACAGGGATTGACATATCTGGTACGCAAGTACGCATTAACCTTTAAAAGCGATTCGTGCGGCAATCGATTGTTCTAACAGCGCGAATGCGTATGTATTTTATGTGCATTTACACCGACGAGATGACAAGAAATTACCATGCATTTTAACCTCTATACCGCAAATGAAGTACGAATTACCATATAAAGGTTAAAATGCACGAAAATTTCTTGTCATCTCGGCGAAAATGCACATAAAATACATACATATTTGCACTGTTACATTAATCGATTGCCGCTTTTAAAGGTGAATGCTTACAGGCGTAGCAGTTATGTCAAAAGAAAAAAGAAAGAAAAAATATATATATACATATTCTGTTAGCTGTATATACAGTTATGTGCAAAATAATAGCAGTCTAACATTACTAATGTGTTTAAATACTGATTTTAGCAGAAATGATGATACAACATGGGAACAAATTCATGACTAGGTGTAGCAGAGTAATGGCCAACCAACAGACTTAACAGACATGACATGCATGCTGCTAATTGGGGGTAATTGACTCATTTAATGAAAGGGGTGTGTTCAAATTAATAGAAGTGCAGAGATCAGTTGGGGACGTCATTCAATCTGTAAAGAAATGGGTGTCAATTATGGCCCTTATTTAAGGAAGGAAGGCGGCAGATGTTGTACCTGCTGGTTTTAGCCCTTGCTCAGTGAGTAAAATGGGTCGTTCCAGACATTGCACTGAGGGAGAAAGAACTTTGATCAAAAAGTTGATTGGAGAGGGGAAATCATACAAAGAAGTGCAGAAAATAATTGGCTGCTCAGCTAAAAAGATCTCAAATGCTTTGAAATGGGAAAGAAAACCCGAAACACGTGGTAGAAAAAGGAATACTACCATCCGCATACATCACAGAATAACAAGAATGGCAAAGAAGCATCCAATGATCAGCCAAACTATTTGCCAATGAAGCCAAACTATTTGCAAGAAACCCTCGTAAAGTACCACTGCTGAAAAAAATACATGTATTGAAAAGGTTACAGTTTTTCCAAAGAACACATTGACTGGCCTAAAGAGAAGTGGCGCAATATTCTATAGACAGCTGAGAGCAAGATTGTTCTTATTGAGTCTAAAGGCCGCAGACAGTTTGTGAGACGACCCCCAAACACTGAATACAAGCCACAGTACACTGTGAAGACCGTAAAACATGGAGGTGCAAGCATAATGGTTTGGGGATGTTTCTCATACTTTGGAGTGGGGCCCATTTATCGAATAACAGGCACCATGGACCAGTTTCAGTACCTAAAAATACTGGAAGAGGTCATGTTGCCTTATGCTGAGGAAGAAATGCCCTTAAAATGGGTGTTTCAGCAGGACAACGACCCCAAACACACCAGCAAGCGGGCAACATCCTGGTTGCAGACCAAAAAGATTGATGTCATGAAGTGGCCAGCCCAATCCCCGGACCTCAATCCGGTTGAGAATTTGTGGAGTGACCTCAAAAATTCTGTTTTTGATGCAAAACCCAAGAATGCAGAAGATCTGTGGAATGTAGCCCAGTCAGCTTGGGCTGCAATTTCTGTTTGCAGGTGTCAAATGTTAGTTGACTCCATGCCACACAGATGTAAGCAGTGATCAGAAATAACTAAATATTAGTTCAGTGCTTAAAGGAAAAGGAAAAGCTAAATCTTCATTTCATTTTCAGTTTATACTGTAAATACTCCAGTTTGTAAGTGAAAATGCAGACACTGCTACTTTTTTGAACAACCTAATATTCTTTTTCTTCATTTTCAGTAAAAAAAAAAAAAAAAAAGAAAAGAAAAAATTGTTCATGTTTTCATTTGTAATTGAATGCACACTCCCAGTGCCTTTGTATATATGTAAATAAATGCTATTAGGAACATGGAACTTTTCCTCTGTTGTTTTAAACACACTGCTATTATTTTTCACATAACTGTATATGTTGTATTTACTGCATCTTTGTCTGTATAGCCATGTCTGCTGGCCCTTATGTCTGCACCATTCGTACCCAGTAAAATTCCTTTTGCATGATTGTGCTTGGTGAATAAACCTGATTCTCATTCTCATTCTGAATGCATTTACTTTTACATTTATTTTGCAAACAACTTTATTAAACGTGATGCACATTTTGCATAGCATCCTTTCTCAGCATAATACAATGTTAACTTAATAAAGACCCACTGAAGTAGCATTCTTAAAGATACAGATTGGCTGAGATTTGAGTCACTCTTAATGGTCCACGTGGGACACCATTTGGCAGCACGTCTCTGTTTCCATGGGTACGGATGCAGAGAATCTCTCTTAAACAATCTGAAGTCACCAGGAAACAAGCACTGAGATTCTTCAAGTGCAATTCTCAGGCCACCTTGTGCATTAAGATGAAAATCACTTGAGAAAGTGTGGAGTAGGTGTGTGTGTGTGTGGGGGGGGGTTGCTGTGGGGGACCTGGTAGATCATTTGCTCTTCATAGTTCTTGCTGTTCTGACAGACTTGTCTCCCTACAAGCGTCTGCTGCTTGTTCCATCAGGACACGTGTGCTAGGGAGCTACGCCGGTCTAACTCAGAGGTCCTAATGCACTCCACTCATGTGTGGGGAGAGATTCAACGTAATCATAAGCACCCCCAGCCTTTAACCAGCCCGAAAGGAATACAGTTCTCGGAAACTGGAAAAATACTCTAAAAAACATCCAGTCCATTACAGGAAAATGCAAAAGTTTCCCATTTGCAGGCCTGAATTACTGTAATTAAAGAATTATCTACTTCAGTTGGGCATTTAAGCAGTAAGCTGGAAAAGTTTGACACTTAAGTTATCTGTCAGGCAAACTAATGAGTTAAGGATCTGGTGTTAAATAAAAGCGGTATTTTCCGATTAGGGAGTACATGTAGAGCAGCAGTAAGGATGTGGATTCCTAACCCAAGCTTAGCCCTTCCATGTCCCAAGATGGGCTTCCTGTTGTACCATTGAGTCAAGATTTGAATCCTGTCAATAAAATATCAATGTGTATCAATCAGTAAACAACTATAAGAGTCTAAAAAACCTGGGGTGAAACATCAGGTGTGAATAGAGGTGAAATGGCACGATGAGGACTCACAGGGGGCTGAAATATCTTTCTGTCACTTTTCACAGTGGACATTATTTGCCCCCCCCCCCCACCACCCCATCACTCAGGGTGGTTCTCACTGCCCCCACCTCCCAGCATATCCCCACTGCCCCTGAGGCAGGATTAGTGATTGCCCAGGAGTGGTTGGCCTTGTTATTGTGCCCGTTCCATGAAATCCTCCTCGTTCTGCACTAATTGCTCACTGACCGAATGGGGGTCATTGATTGGCTGGTTCCAAGAAGAGTGCAAACTGCACCAGCCAGGGTCACCTGAGGATGGGTTTTTCCATTACAAGCCACCTCTTGAGAGATAAATGGCCAATTGAATTGAAATGTCCCTTTGACATAAGGCTGGATCCGTGGTACTATTATGTGCATTGAACACTCTAACCCAAAACTCTGGGAAAACATTGGCCTTATTGACCGGCTATATTCGAGCTGTGTCAGAACACTGGAGCTGCTCAGTTAATCGTCATTCCTCGTCTGTATATGCCCTCCCTAGCCTGGCATCCACCAACCCCCCCACCTCCCTTCCGCCTACCCAACAAAATAATTACCCTACCTTACATTCACGTTTACATTCATTTATTTAGCAAATGCTTTTGTCTGAAGCAACGTTCAAATGAGGCAGTTAATGTAAGCAGTTAATACATCACAAATTCTAATGCCACACACATTCAAAGCGAATTTTCATCTTCAAAGTGGAGCACCGCTCTTAGCATTCCGATTTGCTCCGACTTGGGAACGGCAGGAAATCTGTGACTCAGTGCCATTCCTGGACAGAGTCATTCCGTAGTTAGTCTCTCCATCTCTACACTGCGCCTCCTGGTTGGGTGTTCTGGCCTCCTCTCTGAGGTCTGAATCCACTTCTTTCTCTGTCTCCAGACTGCATGTCACTTGCACGTTCGGCCCCTGGGCCTGGGAAAATGGATGGACACCCCCTCCCCCAACTTCTCCCAGCAGCAGGTATCTGATATCATGCCAGGAGTTTGTCCATCCAGGCAGGAGGTCTGCCTCCACGCAACAAGAGACCTGATTTCCTCCATACTGCACATATAGCTGCATTCGGTCTATGGGTGGCCAGGTGGATGGAATTATACTGGTACTAAACTTTGACTTCCATGTTGATCCTGCACCATGTGGGTGGAATTTGCTTCACGTATCTCCGGAGTTGGTTTTTCTCATCAGGTAGAAAAAACTTGTTACCCACACTGATGGCTTTTCAGCATCAGATCTTACTCACTCCCCTAATACACAAGATTACTGATTAGTGAAGCCTGGGTCAAAACAAAAGAAAATTTACCACATCGGGTATGTGGTATATCTCACTGTGTCTGGACTTTGGGAGTTGAAAGCAGGCACTTTCTGCAGGAACATATTATAATGTAAAGCCCCTCCCACCAGGGGGCGGAGCCTGCTGTCCCTCCTGGCTGTCCAGGAGGAAGATCCTTCCAGATATTAGACAACGCAATGACAAGACACAGAAATTTTCTAGCTGGGTTCTGATATTGCTCCGAGCTAAAAGCCAGGCGGTCGACGTTATCAGAGGGCACAGAGTGATCCTGATAAAAGACAGTGTAGCAGAGTATTACTGAGACATGTAGGAAACTATAGGCAGTTTTGGAATGAAAGGTTATTTTTTTATCTTCCTTTTAGGGCCCTTCCCTCTCAGTTATGGTGGCTGTGTGGTATTTGGCTTTATAACTCATACACACGGGGACGTTCTCCAGGAAACACACAGTTATGTTTTTAATGTTGACTTCATCATCCATTACTCGTCACTGCTGCTGTTCATCTGGAAAACACTGCCACCTCCAAACATATAGTGGCTGACCCCCATCACCTCCGGACTGGCTCAACCATGCCCAACCCCCCCCCCCTCTCCCCCCCACACCCAAGGAGATGTGTCATGTCTATAGATCTGTTAACAGGAAGGTGGGTTTGTTCAATGATGTTGGAGCCAGGTGTGGTTTAATTGTTTCTTGGGTCCCACTCAAAAAGTCACTTTGGGGGCCCCTCAAATGTTTCAAACATGAAATAAATAGCCAGCTAGTAAAGTCACAAGATATCTAGCTAGCTGATGAGAAGACCATACTGCTTCAGTATCTCCTAAATAAGGAATGCATTGATTTTATATTTAGTGTAGTGACTGGTTGTGGCCAACAGGGGGCCTCGGGGCGCCTCAAAGCTTGGGGCAGGAGGTGGACAGGCAGCAACGTGGAAATGATGGGACACGTGGAGGAGACATTTATGCTGGGACAGGATTCAAACAAATGATTCTGTGAACCACAATGAGTTTCACTTCTGTCACAATGAAATAAACCAAATCACCTCCCTGACACCCATGGGAATGGATTAAGGTGGTAATTATCGAACAGGCAGCAAAGTGTGACACTTCAGTTATATGCTTAGATGGTTTTATGTGCTTTTTTTATCCAAAGCTGATTATTTCAAGTCAGATAAATACCCTATTTGCAGTGTCTGGGCCCTTCCCTGGCCGTGCATGAGCTGCTTTAACAACTGCGCCCCCTGTTGCCCTACACCATTCATAGCTTTTCATTCCCAGTGAATAGGATATTCAGGCTGTTCCATCGACTAGGGGAGTGCTGGGGGCAGGCGGGGGGGGGGGGGGTGTAGGTGCATTTGCATTGTGTCGGTGCGGAGAAATGACACAGAGGCTTCAGCGCCCTGAAAGACACTGCGGCTTGCACACGTGGGCATAGTGGTAATCAGAGCAGCAGGGCTACAGGGAAAGAGCTGTGTTTTTCACAGGGTTCCTCGGATGCCTTCTGTGGAGATAGAGTGTTTCCTGCTAAATGATACCTTCTTCTGAGGCTCTAAGCCTTACCTAAGCTGGCTCTTACTGGCTTACCATCAACGGCTCCTCCAATTAATATGGCTTTGCTCGAGTTGGAGCTCATCTTGGGAGGAGGAGTGAGACAGACTAGGCCCTAGCAATCAGCCAGACACAGGAAACTCACTGTTCACATGCACTGAGAAGAAACTGGAGTAGCTGCAGGAAACTGGAGTGGCTGGAGGAAACCCACAGAAATGTGAGGGGCGTGAACTCCTGGAGCACGCCACTGAATTAGAACCCATAACAGTGGCTAACAGTGCTAGCCACCTAGCAACTCAGCCTGGAGACAGGCAAGATTAAGTGACTTCTGAGGCATTTATGACATCAGCATCTCAGATATGGGCTTGTAGCTGTCCCACCTGCAGCCAGCATGTCCGTCAGTCCCCAAGGTTTTATTTTCAGCATCTTGTTAACAGGTCATTTGCCCTGCTTGTCGTCCTCCAGGTGTAGTGTGCTTGGGGAGGGATGAGATCAAAACTGATTCTTCAGCCAAAAGAAACCGCTCTCTCTTCATCTCTCCTTTGCTTTAGTGCCCTCTGAACATTTTTGGCAAGCCCCCGTGTGTTGAGCCGTTGCCATGGAGACAGCAGGTCGTCACGGTTCCCTTTCATTTCTCCCCTGTTGGTTGCTGAAGGGCTGAAGTTCAGCTCCTCTCCACGAACAGGCAGTCTGGACTCTGCCAGGTAGACTGCCATCAGTCTGGTTGTGTATCTCTCTAAGAATAGATAGTATAGAATAGTTGATATAATAGATAGAATAGAATAGTTGTTTTCATGTAGGTGTGTCTGGGTTCTTAATGTTGAGTATTCACGTATTTCCATATTAAAGATGTGGAACAGATTTCCGAATTAGAACATACAATAGTCTAAACGGAAATGGCCTTCAGCAGAAACCCAACAAATTCCTAAATGCCATTCTGGGCGTCTGGATTTGGCTAATGGTTAAAGGGCTTAGTTTGCGTCCCCCTACATCGACCATGCCCCTAGGAACCCAGGAGCTACATGAGCCTGATGAGGAGCATGGTCCTTCAGTTAATCCTTATATGGCTGGGTCACGTGACGTGAGATCATGACATGACATCTGCATGTAGCGGCAGTGTTTACACCCGCTTGAATTACGCATTTGTGTGGGCCCCCCAAACTGTCACTGCATACTACTTATATTATACTAATATTAAATAAATATGTTCCTTATTTATGAGATATTGAGACAGTTTGTTCTGCTAACCAGGTAGCTAGGTACAATGTTCCGACTCTACTTACTAGCTATTTATGTAGTTTTTGAAAACATCTGAAGGGGAGTGGGGTCCCTGAAGTGACTTTTTGAGTGTGGCCCCCGACACAACAAGGGGGCCCCTGTTTATATGGCTCATGAGGCAGAAACACCCGCATGTTCAGTGTGAGATCTTACAAGGAAAAAGATGTTGTTTTCACGCGAGAAAATCATTTATCACTCGCAGCATTGCTTACTTCTTGGGAGGAGGCGTTGCTGGTACCACCAGGAAAGAGTCGAGGGTGACGGTGGCTAATGAAAACCAGTGAGCCTGCTTAGCATTCCAGAGCGGTGCAAGACGGGGGCCCATGCTGGGTGGGGGGGGATTGTGATGGGCTGGCTCAGGGGGAACAAAGGCCTTCACAGCGAAAGAAGACGATAAGAGCTGCTTGCCAGGTTTCACTCTGTCCCCCAGCTCTGCTCTGAACATCAGCCTGTATCAGATGCACCATGACAGCTTCAGCCAGGCCAACCATCTCTAGGGGGGGGGGGTACTTTTGTACTTCATGGCGGTCTGGTTGAGGTGGTTTTGTCTTGGGCACTGGAATTGTGTGTAATGGGCCTGATCCCAAATACTATGAAGCAAATGGACACATCAGTGGAAATTATATAACGGATATCTAATTCACCGCCTTCCATCCGTCCATTACTGATGATAGTAACATCGAGGTGTGAAGATGGGCAGGGCAGGTGAGTGGTATGTGTGCCGTGACTGGCCAGCAGGGGGCCAATCAATGTGTCCGCTTTTCTCCCCATCACTGAGACTGCACTAACGAGCTTAAAATTAAATTTAGAATGCAGGATATGTGAGATGCAATTAATATTACTGTTAATCACCCACACGTGGATGGCAAAGAGTGCGGGAATTTGCTCTATTGACTAGATGAAGGAAATTTGCTTAATTCCAGTCAGGTATCAGGTAATATATGAGCAACAGAAGGATATTGAGAGCTGGCTGAGCTGTTCGACTTTCAGGAGGTCCAGCCCGTCTCTCATATGATCCGTGTCAGCTAAACACACGGTAAGATGCAGTTAGACAGTCCGATGGCCACATTGTGGCCTTTGTGGAGCATTTAAGTCACTTGGTGTAATCTGGAGTCCCGTGGTATTGATTGGCTATTTGATGGGGGCTGCATGGGGGGAGCGTGATGTAACCCTCTCCCAGGGATGCTAATAGGGCCCCCCACATGAAGCTGTAACCAGGCAACGGCATGAGAATAGCCTCCTAGACCCATTCTGTGGGACACAGTGACCCTGTGTCTGCAGCCATTCTGATGGGGGAGCTATTGTGATGGCTTTAATTACCGCCATTATGATGGGAGAGAGAGCCACGGGCAATTATCCTCCTGCTGATTATGCTACTCCACACCCGAGTTATGGAAGTCACTCAGAAAGGCTAGACCTCTAATCACGGTAGGTCAGGGCAAACACAAAGCGGGACAGGCCTTCAGAAACACTTAAAAAATGATAAAAGAGAAAACAACGTTCACCTCCACTCTCTGGCTGTCAGTGTGGGGGTGGGTGAGGTCTAGCAGGGTACAGGGTGCTTGAGAGGAGTACGAGAAGATGAAGCACACATCTGGACCATGAAAAAGTCAGGAGGAAATGGATGTCAGGAGGTAGAAGGGTCTTCAACCCCAGCTTAATTCACGGGACTCAACTCTTGTATGATAGCTGGTATCCATAGCAACGAGTTGCTCAAATAATATCCATGGGGAGAAAGGGCAAAGGAAAGGAATGTGTAATAAATAAGAAGAACCCTTACTGAGCATGCCACTGCCAGTTTACTGTCTTTCAACTGCGGTGCCTGTTGCAGCTGACAAAAGTCACTGCGAATCAGCTGGTTTCCATCATTAAATGAAATCGGTCATTTCCCCACCGTGGAGATGTTCTTGCCAAATTTATGCCTTTCTTCTCACTCTGCAATGTTTGATAACCAGTCAAATTTGCCTCCTCAGGGGTGAAGATGTAAGGCTTTTAAATTCAGTCTCAAAGTTAAAAAAGAGACAACCCCCATTTCCAGGGGTCTTCAGTATCTCTGAGCTGCGTTAGATACCCTGTGTATTTACATATTTCCCACCCATAATTCACTCTCATTTGTATAGCAACAATGCCCCACCCCCCAATGTAGTGACATTTGTGGCCAACAGGGGGACTCCAAACCTTGGGGGTCCCACACAAATGCATGGTTTACTGGTGGCAAACACTGCCTCTGCCCTCTGCAGAGTTCCTCCTGGTGTCATCTGTGAGTGCATAGGCGTTGTCCGGTTTTATACCCTTTAATTAATTTCAGCCAAGTCGATTCCCCTGCCTTTTTAATTACACTTATACTAATTAAGACTCATTAACTTTAATAATATAAAAGGGTATAAACCAAGCAGGATCAGTGTGCTCAATAACGCACAAATCACTCATAGACACACTGCCTGCTGGAGGTCTCCTAACCTTTGAAAATATTTTCTTTTCCCTTTGTTTGTCTGTATTTTCACAAAGGCAGTTAAAGGTGCACGATCTAGACCGTTGTTCCCAAAATGCAAGGCCACCTACTTCCTACTCCAGCTCACAGGACACCTGGGCCTCCTCATGCAGAACAGGGAGGCAGATCTCATCTTTAAAAGCCTCCTCCATATCCCTTCAGAGCCACCAGAATGCGGAGAAGCCCATGCCGGTTCTGGAAGAGGCCTGCGAGCGAGCAGAACCCCGCTGGCTTGTTTGTTTTTATGGCTCGCTCTCTGTCGTCTCTATGGTATTTTAACTGCGGGGTGCCAAGCATCAAGGCAATGCTGGTGCAGCCAAAGTCTCCTGGGGGTGTGTCATTTATTAGAAAAGCCACACTGCTTTATTCTGTTAAATGTCTTAGGGACTTGCAGATACTTCATTTATTGGTCTGAGAGCACACGCCCCCTGGGATTCGCATTAGGAAGCTTTAGGGTCAGGCTTAGCTGTAATGCTGCACGGCCGCTGCACGCCCACACCGTGCAGGGGCAATACTCAGCTTTCTGGGGATGTTTTTGTGCTACCAGTGAAGGAGGTGGGAGCAGTGACTTGGCAGGCCCTATCCATGTACCAAATTAAATAGGGGCGAATTATATCATTGTCATCAAACATTTTAATGCTTATAAATATACATATTTCTTAAACCTCATTGGACATGTGACCAGGCTAAATGAAGCATAATACAGTCCTTTATTTATACAGATGCCAAAGTGTTTCTACAAAACTGCTCCAGCTTCTTTCATAGCAGTAAAAAAATATATACTGTGAAGGACAATAACCATAAAAAAATGCTCTTAGAAAAAAATACTGAGAACCACAGGCAGATCACCAGGAAATGGCACATGAGGATTGGATTGACTGGCACAGAGTTGGGGTTAGGGGCAGGGCTAAAACAGCAGGGTGGCAGGATGCAGAGGGGCATCAGATCGCAAAGTCTGTGTGAGGGGCGGGGCTGAAGGCGGAGCTCCGCAGCATGTCCAGGCTGTTGACTAGGATGAGCGTGCCGGTCAGGTGCTTCCAGCGCTTGGTGATGGGGTTCTTCATTTTGTCGAGGCCAAGATGCAGCTCCTGGAGAACATCTCTGTAGCTGTCGCCGATCTGGGCTGCCCACGTCACCAGGAAGTCATAGGCTGGCTTCCACATGGCCTGGGGTGGTGGTGGGAAAGGAGAAAAAAGAGGAGATGCTGGTGAGCAGCGTGGAGACCTTGACCTTGTGACATTCTGTTCCTCATAAGCTCATGCCTGTCCATATCCATCTCACACAATTATGTTTTATTTCATGTTTTAATAAGTGATAGAGAGCAACCATCATTTATTAGCAAGGCTGGGCTGTTAGGATATCCCAGCATGCCGCGGGGCATGGTTCACCTCGCTGTCCAGCTCGCCGTTCTTGTCGCGGTGGTGGGCCTCGTAGGCATCCATCTGCTGCCGGGACACACGGGACAGCCTCTCGGCCAGCTCCCTCCAACGGCCTGCCACCTCCACTGCTGTTGTCAGCAACGCAAAGTCCATGACAAGGCGGGCCACCAGCCCCTGGCAGTCCATCTTCAGCAGGGCCTGTGGGGGGAGGGGCGACGAGCGGCAAGCCCCCGAAACATCACTGTTAGGCCAGTTAGTCATGCTAATGATATTACATCCTGAATCATCATCAGCTAGAACAGGTAGTCCCAGGACAGGAAGGTATTCTGCCTTCACAGGCTGGAATGATCTGTACTGCATGAATGTGTTCGCTTTTCTTACATCTTGTGCAGAAGGCAAGAGAATCATGTGCCAAGGTCAGCCTGGTTAATGTATCTGCTACCCCCTACTCATCACTGTCAGTGGCGTGGGGCACCATCTGTAAAGCCCACAGAGATGCCTCTGTCGCCGGGAAGAAAGCACCAGTGTACCTGGGACAACGGAGCTCATCTCATTCAAGGATATGCAGAGAGACGAGCAGGATGGGGGCCAGCGCAGAGTAAGCCGCACGCACACACGCCCAAACATACATCCCCTGCACACTGGGATGGCAGGAAGCAGAGATCGATGACCACATGAAAAATAGTACTGGGTTAAGTTGTTGTACCCTCAACTGAAACACTCTCAGCTGTGTAAATGTGGGGGACAACTGGTTCAACATATGAGTGTCCTGTAATATATGAGCATCTCGTGTCCTGTAACATATTAGCATCTCATGTCCTGTAACCTACGAGTGTCCCATGTCCTCTAACATACGAATGTCTTGTGTCCTGTAATATATGAGTGTCTTGTGTCCTGTAACATGAGGATCCAGTGTTCTGTAACATATGAGCTTCCCATGTCCTGTAACATGAGGATCCAGTGTTCTGTAACATATGAGCTTCCCATGTCCTGTAACATATAAGCATCTTGTGTCCTGTAGCATTAGTGTCCCATGTCCTGTAATATATTTAATGTCTTGTCTCTCGTAACATACGAGCATCTCGTATCCAGTAACATATGGATGTCTTGTGTCTTGTCACATATGAGCACCCCGTGTCCTGTAACATATGAGTGTCTCATGTCCTGTAACATATTAGCATCTTGTGTCCTGTAACATATGAGTGTCCTGTGTCCTGTAGCATTCCCTGCAGCACAGTAAGAGCATGCTGGCATCCAGGCAGACCTTGAGCATGCTTAAGGCTGGAAGTAAACATGGTGAGGTCAGAGGGCTCCTCGTCCACCCCCTGCCTCCACCCCCATTCCCCACCCATCCCTATCCACCGATACGTTCCGGAATGTATGGAATGCCAGCAAACCCTCACCCCTACACGGGACATCCATTACAGAGATGTCAGCCGGTCCCAGCAAAGACCTGTTTATGGTCTGCGGTGAGCCGGGCTTTCGGGAATCAAACCCATGTTTATTTCAGATCCCTGTATTTAAGGACTAGAGATAAACATCCTACTGCTACTTTTAGCGACGGTTCTGGAGGCCTCTCCAGCAAAGCATCCCTGTCTGGAGAAAGCATTCCCAGGTCCCGGTACAGGAAGATCTCTGGTCTCAGGTCCTTGCCTGCCTGCCCCCCCCCCCCCCCCCAGACGTCTATACCCACAAATAGGACCTCACTCAGCCTTTCAGCTCACGATCCAGGGGGTGGCGGCATTCCAGCAGATCTAAGGCATCATTAAATAGGGGTTTTGATTCTATCCAGCTCCGGAAATGTGCCCCTCGCATTTGGTATGCTGATGGCGGACAGCACAGGTGCTGTGCTCACAGACTGGCCATCACTCAGAGCGCAGACCCCCACTGCATCACTCAGAGAGCAGACCCCCGCTGCATCACTCAGAGAGCAGACCCCCGCTGCATCACTCAGAGCGCATCACTGTGGTCATCCAGCGACGCAAGCGCCAGCCATCTATATGCGCGAGACAGAATGGATTCTCCATTTTGCTAGAAAAACAGTATGTTTCATCTCCTAATGTGGGGGCTTTCACATCTGGGGCCTTAATCTGTGTTTCATCTGTCTGCCTGCTGCAGGAGGGCTTGGTGTTAAACCCGTTAGATCTCAGGTAATTACTGAAGAATGCTGAATATTTATATAGCAGCAGGAGCAAGACTCACAGGTTGGTAACACACACACTGGCACAGTTCACGTATTCGTAATTTCATTGGGACTCTCCATTCATTTATATAGGCAAAAGTGTCCCCAAAAGGTAAAAAGTTACAGGCTTTTTTCACATTAAGGTCTCCACAATGTAATTATTACAAAAAGACAGACACAGACACACAGAAACACCATACTGAGCAGCAGGCCGAACTTGTATAGCTAATGACCCGAGTAAGAGAAGTTCCCAAAAACAGTCCACTGGCTGTTCAGATTGCCTGTTTGTGTACCTTTGTGGCAAATATGTCTAATAAGTGTTATAGAATAAGTCTACTGTAATTATTATGCTAGCCAAGTGCATCAATAATAATTGCACAACTAATTTATGCTAATAACCACATGCCCTATGCTGCTTATGGCACCAACATAATTTTATATTAGTATGGTTCAGAGGAATTGGGCCGGGCGTTTGTAACGAAAGAGTTTTGTGTTCAAAAGAAGCCTGAGACTGACTCTTCCCAAGGCTTGAGCTCCAGAAGGAGATTGTCACATGATCAATGTCACATGATCAGGATTATTGCCAGTGACACTCATCACATCCATCACTGACCTGTCAGCAGGGGCAAGGTGTGGGGTAAAGAATACCCCCTAACCGTACCCCTACCCTGCCAAACAGGGCTTAATATAGGCTGGGGCTCTCGCCTTCCCCTCCCTCTTTTTCTGAGCATCGACTCAAATGCACAAGTCAAACACTGTCTCTTGTCTTGTCAGGATCACATGACTAGAGATAAACTCTTCCTGTGCCTCCACCCTCACAACCCACCACCTCCAGAAGTAGCAGTGTTTACCACCGCTCAAACCACATATTTCCAAGGGCCCCCCAAACCTTGGGGGCCCCCTTTTGGCCACAAACAGTCACTACACTAAACATTAATTAAATGCCTTCCTTTTTTATGAGAAATTCTGCTAACTAGGTAGTTAGCTACGAAGATCTGACTCTACTCACCGGCTATTTATTATGTTTTTGAAACATCTGAGAGTGACTTTTTGGGTGGCGCACCAGAAACAACAACTCTGCCCCTGCTTCCATGCTGGCGGGCGGCTCTGGCCTGCAGCTCCTCCAGAGAGCGAGAGAGACCCATATGCAGGAACAGCGGGCCGGGGAAAGATGGCCTGCGTATAAACAAAGAGCAAATTGCAGATGTGCATAATAACACATAATTGTCATAATGGCCCCTTGCTCTTTGTCAGCCAGAAATAGAGTGGCAGGATGGATGGCTGGTTAGCAGAGCTGTTATAACCCACATGGAACCAGTGATGGGCTGGAACACGAGCAGCTCCTAGCCTCACCCAGCTTCTCCCCACATGTCACTGTGGGGCTTTTCTATTTCCTTAGAACTATTTTCCATCAGGTCAACGATCACTCTGCCGAGCCCACCGGCCAGAAAGATGTGTGATATTTCACAGCCCATAACATTCTCTGTTCTGGAGTCGAAGTTGCCCCAGAGGATGCAAGGCCCAGCTCTCCTTCACAGGATAGTAGCAGCTATCTTGGGTGCCTGAGGATAGTGCCTGCTGTCCTGCAGGCTGCCCTGCAGAATGCCCGTCGGGTGTCCCAGTGGGACAGCAGCCCTGAACAGCTATTTCTGTTAAAACTGAACTACACACACAAGGTATAAATGCTAGCTTAGCAACAGACTAACAATAATAATAATAATCATCATCATTTTAATAACAGAACAATTTATCAGCTAAAGATAATGATTAAACATGGCCCCAGGACCATGGAAACAAGTACTCCTTCCTGTTCCTTCAGCCTCATGTTCTTCCAAATCTATCTCCAGGTCCTGTTGGACATTCAGACATCACACCCTTAAGTAACACATCCAGCCAGGGTATGGAAGTGGCTTGTCCCTCAAAAGTGTATTCTGAGCGGGTACACTCGAGGACGCCTAACTGGGGGATGTAGAATATGATCCAGAAGGAAACCATGTGTGCAACATGATTTAAGGGCCATCTTATTAGTCACCATAACCAATAACTAAACCTTTGATTTCTTACTGCCATACTGTCCTTTTGTTTGTTCTGTAAACTTTTCCGGAACTTGCTTTTTTGGGAGTCCTTGTTTATGTGTGCATAGAGACTAAGGCTGAGTAATCTGGGTCCGGCAGTTTGCCTTGGAGCTGAACAAAGTGCTTTGGCTCTGCGTGAATGCATCAAGCTCTGCTCTCTCTAATGAACTCCGCGTGCTGAGCTAGCCTTTCCGGAAAGTCCGCCCGAGTCCAGCTGGAGAGTTGAGGTGCTGGGGAAGTCACTGTCACACCACTGCAGATGAATGCACAAACGTTTACACACACTCGTTGGCACTTTGACATTACACACACACACACACACACACACATCGTACACTCATTAATATTCACATATGGATGCACATACATGTGCAGATGGAAGGTGGAGGGATAGATGTAAAGTAAACCGGGAACATCATAAAAGCTGAGAATAACATACACTCCACAGACAGACAGTGCTGCAGCAGGCATATCCCTATGTGTCCACGCCTCGCATCGTGGAGACATTGCAGTAACAGGAAATCAGAACTTATACAAACACAGCCTGTCTCCCAAAGCCTGAGAAGCTTCCTTCACTAAGTTCCGTGTCTATTCACTGACACTGATGCCGCAGGGCAGAGTCTGCCTGCTTGATACCCAGAGCAGTGACTTCAGAATTACATTTTTTACAGTAGGAGAGCAGGAAGGGCTGCAAAGAACACTGGTATCTTAAAGCATCAATGAGTCCCTGCTCTCCTCAAAGAATGGCACCTATGACTAAAATAAGCTGACTGTCTGAATCAGATATAATTTGTCCTTTTAAAATGCTCCCAAGGTCCTTGTGGACCCTGCGTCTGACGGATGAGGGGGTTGGTTTTGGTACAGTTCAGGCAGAGCTCCCCCCCCCCCTCCTGTATCCCCAGTGCGGCTGTTCACATCTGCTCCCACCCCCCTCAGCCCCCCCAGGTCGAGGCTGAAACATGCA
The DNA here is from genome assembly GCA_025773925.1 of Cryptomyrus ogoouensis. Lineage (NCBI taxonomy): Eukaryota > Metazoa > Chordata > Actinopteri > Osteoglossiformes > Mormyridae > Cryptomyrus > Cryptomyrus ogoouensis. Next base: position 52,442,571 of record JAOYFF010000001.1, read on the forward strand.
GAGTCTGCAGCATCAAAGGGGAGCAAGAAAGAGAGGGCTGGGCAGGGGAGGGGGGTTGCTCTCTGCGTTCACAGCAGAAAGCTGGGGGAGGGGGGTTTGGGGAGTCATTTTGGGTTATTTTGGCGAAAAACCTATGATGTGTATATAAACAAAGACAGACCAGGATGTGAAGCGAGAATGTTGGTTAACGCGCCTCATGGTCTCGTAAAGTTTTGTCTGCTTGCTCTCACCCAAAAATACAAAGTCTTCATGGACTACAATCTGATTTCCAAAGCCTAAAATTTACGAAGCTTGAAACGTGCATTGCTATGCATTGGCTTTTGGTTAATAACAAAGTGGCATATTAAAATTAATGAAGCACAGCCAGTCACACATGCATTAGCAGCAGCATCAACATTCTCACTGACCAGCAATCTCCTAAGGCTTCGAAAACACAGATGGTATATGAAACACACTGATTGTTCTATCATAAACATGATTCCTGGAGAACATTCTGAAAACCTCCAACAAAAGCCAAACTTGACAGTAGTAGTTTAAATCTATTGATTTCTTAACAATTACACTGACAAAATGAAACCTCAAGAACCTAAGCCAGAACGCTTAGGTTGGTTGTGATTCCTGCGGTTTGTCTTCCTTAGTTCCTCATGCTTTCCTTGGGTCCTGGCTGGATTCTCTCCAGCTCTCTTACTGTGAGGCGCTGCACACTTCCCTCACAAAATGTTGAGCATTGTTTCTGCTGCAGCTGTCTAAACGCATGTCAATGAAAGCAGAGGAAATGTACGTCTCAAACCTCTAAAGCTGGCAGCATATTGAAGCCTCGGAAGATCTGTATACAGACCCAAGGTGAAGCCACTTATGGCCCAGAGCTGTTAAAATCTTTCAATATACCATAATTCCAGGGTAACCTAAGTGAATGACCCATGTTACAGGGGGCGATGGTGATGCAGGAGGTAGTGCTACCATTCGGCAACCGGAGGGTTGCAGGTTTGAGCCCCGGGTCCTCCTGACCCCATCGAAGT
>JAOYFF010000001.1:52443689-52456238 GCA_025773925.1 Cryptomyrus ogoouensis
CTGAAGGCGAAAGGGGGTCAAACACCGTATTAGTATGGTGTTCCTAATAATCCTTTAGGTGAGTGTATATATATATTTATCAATGTCAGTTTTACTTAATAGTGTATGCCTACATGCAATCTGAATTATTTAAACCCTATTTCCACCAACTGACTCTCATTCAACAGTGAATTTCCGCCAACAGATTTCCACCAATCATTTCTCTTCTTGGGCGCTCATCAAAGCGCCCCAGAAGTACAGCGAAATAGCCAATCATGCATGGTTGCTAGGTAAAAATAATAAAGATTTGGCCTATCAGCATCACCGAATTAAATGGTTTTAGGGTGCTGGAAATTTCGCCCCTGCTACAGAAAAAAAGGGAAAGCTTTGGATTGCTCTCAGGTCAGTCAGTCAGAGAGATGATGGCGACGACGACAGTTGAGGGGCAACTTCCACCAAATTCACTGAGATCGTTATTCAATTACCCTTTTGCGAGAAGGACGATGGTGGAAAAAATCCACGTTAAGGAGCTGGGACCCAACAAGCCCGAAATAACTGTAGCTGTAAATTGCTAATTTACTTTATCTGTGAAACTGCTGATTTTGAGAAGGAAATTAAATTATGATTGTGAAATTGTTGTCATTTTCTGACTGCTCATTTGAATGCTTATACTGGACTTGGAAGGTAAATATATTGGTACGTCAGACCCTCCAAGAATATTTTTCACCAGCCGCCACTGATTACCACCATACAAATGAGGAAATTCTCACATGGAGAGTCATGACAGGGACACGGGGTCTCAGGGCAGAGCTGGGAGGGACAATACATCACATGGAATGCCCTGGATCCACCTGACACCCATAGCAGCAGAATCTCCAAAACATGACCTCCCGGTGTTTTTCATGGCATGATTTCCACTGTTTCTGCAGAGAGGATAACTGCCCAAAGTTTGGGAATCATATCCGGTAAGAGTACTTGTTCCAGCCCCTCTGAAGGGCCAGAAAAGGGGGTGTTCAGACCCTCCACATGCGTCTATGTGGCTACAGCTCGCTTGAAAGAGAGTTTCATTTGAGAAGTGGATGACTCTATCTTTCCTTTGATTCATATTTATTGTCAATTATTTCTCTTTCTGCTGCCAAAGGTGCATGAATATTAATGTCTGCTTTGGAGGACTCCCCAGGGTCAATGAACTCCATCTCTCATTTCCAAAATGAGCCTGGCAGACATTGCCTAATGACATGTCAGAAAGCCAATCAGGAGGGGGGCCAGCAAACCAGGGGTTCATCATACTATGGCAGGCGACTGCACAAATAAGTAGTTAAGCATTTAGGTTCGCCATGAAGGCGACGCAACAGACAAACCACCGAAATCACTGTTCAGCTACACTGTTTCACTCTGATGATTTACTCAAACTTAAAGAATATGCTCGTCAGTGGGGAGATTGTTACAATTTCCAGTGCGAATCCTAAATCTCACTGGCTGAGTGAAATATTTTCAGGCTTTTTCTCTCTCTACCAAGAAAAAACACCAACATCTTCAAAAGCAGGTTTTATATACAGTATTTGTTCATCATATAAAATGAAACACATATAAGTAAACATCTGCCCACTGCAGATGACCGAATAATGACCTAAACAAAGAGTCTGATTCGGCGACATTTCCATACAGAAATTATGAAAAATCACCATTTCAGAAAATTAAATTCCTACCACAAACTCCAGCTTTGGCTTGGGGGCAACATGGTGTTGGTAATGAATATGTCAAACACAATATGCTGTCTGGAAAGAGATAACAGACCAACTGGGGGTCTTTAAATACACAATAAACATGACAGATTAACAAAATTTACTTGGCTAATGATTATAATCTTAGGTCAGGCAAAGAGCAAGATGTTGCCAATCTTGAAGAAAAATAAAATGTACTTCTGCAAGTATATACTCTGCACTATATTCTGTCTGGCACTTACTGTGTGAAATACTGTGTGATTCAGGATAACAATGGCTATAAGCTCTGCATTTAATCTGTTTATTTCCAGCGCTGGGACCCTTTAAATCTGTTATCCATGTGTTTATGGCCACATAATGGTTATAGCTTTTATAACTTTTGATACGGGGTAAGGGCCTGCAAGCAAGAAATGAATGGAGATGAAAGCTAAGGAGAAAGATCAGGGAAGGAGGGAGTGAGTGGACGAGGACTATAAAAAATGGAGGGAAGCATTCCATCTCTGGATCTCCATGAAAAAATGGTGACTGCACACGGATCAGGGTAATCTTGCGCAAGGCAAACCACAGATCAGAAACCCGCCCTTAACATGGAAATGCCTAATTGTGAAAACAGGGCATTTCCCAGCTGCCTTCATATGACATCCCTCACGTATAACCTCCTCATGACACGGTGTGCAAACAGGGCCCGCACAGCACCGCACTTGTTTACAGTGTTATCTTCAGTCACACTTAATTCACGGAAGCTGCGCTACAGGTAATAGGGCCGGCGATTACGGCTCATGTCGCCTTACGGAAGACTGCCTGGCATGCCGGGGTGTCTGTGAAGTCGCCCGCTGGGCCTTGCTATCCCGAAATGCGCCCGTTGTTTTCCTTCTCAAGGATTTACTTACAATGAAGGAGCATATATAAAACTCTTGCAGAAGCAGTGGCATGATTTAAGCATGCAGCATGCACACACACCCTGTTCACTGAGTGATTTACAGGGCGGCGTTTCTGCCAATATGAGTTACCATGCTCCACGGCATCCGCAGACCTCCTTTGCTTGGTTATTTACTGCAGTCCCCAGCATTAGTGCTTTAGAGCGTAGCTTTACGCTACCGCTAAGCAGATAAGGGGCCATGCTAAGCTAAGCGGGAGGCAATCACGCCAACACAGCCGCCGATTACAGCACTCACAGTCATGAGCTCCTTCTGGAAGGACTTCCTCTCCTTCCCTTCCGAATTGTTGCAGTCCTCCTTGAACCTCTCCAGGACACAGGCCACCTTCTCCGGCTCGCTGTCAAGATCATTCCGGCTGAAGTACGTCAAAGGTAGGTTATTGTAGCCCAGTAAGTCAGCAAAGACCCTCCAGTTCCCAATGTTCTCCATCAGTATGGTCCTCACCGAGGCATAGATGTAGGTAAGGAACTTACAGGCCCTTAGGATCTGATCTAACAGTATGGCAGTGGTGAGGTCTGGCCCAGTGAAATGAATAGGCTTAACCTTGCCCACAATCAGAACATTTTTAGCATGAACAAGTCCTGTTCTGCCTTGGTAATACCCAATGTACCACTCTTTGGTCCACAGGTGCCCCTTTAGCTTAATTTTCTCCTCACTAAGCAGTGCAATCATGTCTCCCTTCTTATATTCCAAGAGATATGGGTTCTTGGTTTGTCTAACCACAGTTTTGATCAATTTTCCAAACTTTAAGTTGGTAACAGGGTGATCTTGAAAGATTGGGTATTTGGTAGTGATGGCCAGAGGAGACAGAAGGATCTTTCCCACTTCCTTCTTCTTCAGAAACCTTCTCTGACCTGATGCTCGTGTCCCGGTTTTGGGAGGGGGCTGTGGTGTCTGCACACAGAACTGAGCCAGGATACAGTCCTGGATGTCCTTCACCTGGATCCTCAGTGTGAAGTCTGAGATGTCGTCTGCATTACGAGACGTGATCATGTAAACAAGACGGCTCACCTTGCCCAGCTTCACCTGGAAGCCCCTGACAATCTGAACCTGCTCATTGGCCTTGACATCATAGTTTGACATGTTTGAGTAAACGCCGACTTGCAGATCTTGTGGCCTGGCCAATACGAATTGGTGCTTCCCCCATAGTTGCAGAGCTACAGGGGGTGCAGCATGGGCCTCCCTCCCCACCTCACTTACCAACAGCGTCTTCGGGGCACAGTCATGCCCAAAGATAGCAACTACGGTCTTGAAGGAGGGGTGGATATGCTTGGGCCCATAGACGCCCAAGGTGACCTTCTTCACTACATGGTCCCAGACCGTTGAGTTGATGGCAAGGTTTTTAGCTTGTGCCACTACAGCCACATACATGCAAGGCTCAAGGTTATCAAGCCGAACCTGGACTGTGTCTGCATACATGTAGGCCTCTTCAATGGGCACATATGGTCCTTCCTTGCAGTCGCTACGGACGCATGTGATCTCAGCTGACTGCCGGCTCTCCTTCTTCACTACGACGGATACCTTCATCTCCAAGGTGACAGAAGTCTTTATCTCCATATTGCTCAGCTTCATCTCCACTACGGGGCTGACCGTGGAGCACCTGTCAGTGTTGAGTTCCAGTGGAGGATCAAGCAAGGCTTTCAATGAGATCTGCTGGGTTTCTCCAAGTGGTACATGTTCCTCTGGGACGTGAATGCTGATGCTGGTGTCAGGCAGCTGCACGGCACCTCCAGAGCTGTCCAGTCTGCAAACAATGTTAGTCTCTACAGGCTGTGTCTGTCCCCAGCCTGGATTTTGGCCAAGGGAATCAAGGTCATGACATGACCGGGCCAACTTTCTGTGGTTAAGCCATGCAGTCCTAAAGTCCTCCCTACTTTGAAACTGCTCTGGGGTCGGAGATTTTAAACCAGTGAAAAAACCAGAGGAGGAACCTGGGGAACTAGCCTGGGCCTGGAGGATAGAGAGCTCAGAAAGGCTGTAGGACCGCTTGCTCCTGAAGAAGGGGTTTCCCCTGCGGAAGTTCTGTGTGAGATCTGGGTTGGGATTCACAGGTGTCAAGTCAAAGGTGCCATTAAAGGCACTGCCGTTGCTGGCGTTGGGGTTGGAGGGAGTGTCAAAGAACAGTAGATCCACAGTGCTATGTACAGCCCTCCTATTGCAATTCTGGTCAAGAGTACCTTGTGGAGGCCCAGAGAAGAAGGGATTAGTAGAGGAACGGGGGACAAAGGGATTGCTGTTGCAGGGTGAGCAGTGCTTTAGTACTCCATTCCAGTCGCCGAGGAGGTCCAGCTCTTGGGCACCCTCTTCTAAGCAGTCCCCAAGGTTACTGACTGTCCCGCTATCACTCAGGATCGAGTTCCTGCAGGTGACTGGCTTCACATAGGCCGCAGGGATGTAGCCCATCTCTTTGTTGTTGTGGGCGTACCACCATTCTCCACCTGATGTGTCCAGGACAAAGAGGTGATCACCCTTAGAAAACTTCAGCGTAGTGAAGTTGGAGGGACAGTAATCTTTAATGGCAATGACTTCCTTTGCATTCCCAAGGGAGGTTGGAGTCTCCAGTCTTAAGGCACTGGGTGAAGGCACTGCAAAGACACAAATCCAATGAATAAATGCTGAGCATATATTATTACAGAAAGTGCCACAGAAAGATCAAGCATCCCTGCATTACTTACACTGTTTCATAATAAAAGCATGACAGAAGGCACACTAAGCATAACATCGGTAGAAGAAGAAGCTGACCTTTAACATCTGTGAGGCTGGCCTCGGACACTCCTTCGCTGAATTCCATAAGCGTCCCCTCGGATTTGCACCGAGGCAGTGCATTGCTGTTGTTGGTCACTCGGATTCGGTGGGCAGCCATGTTAGTTATCTATTTTTTTAGGTCCTTTCCAACGACGGTGGGAATCTGTCATTTGGGGTCTTTCATTCCTCCTGAAAGCAGTCGGGAGGGAGGGAACTCAGACTCCGGACAGGAATGTGACACCAGCTTGAGACACCGAGAGACACTGCAGTAACTAATTACAAAGATGATTAAGGTCTGCACTGCCTGAAACCGCGACTCTTATTGATGGGAAATGTGTCGGCCCAGTGTCGATAGCATGCGGTACGAGCTGCATATCCCGTTTCTTTTCACCTGTCACTGCAAATACCAGCTTTGACCTCGTCCCTACTGGGGCATTAATAAACTACATAAAAAAGCAATCTGTCATCATTAAAATACCAGAACGATCAATCAGTCCAATACCACACCTCCTCCAGGTTATAAATAGGGGTGCAGTGTGGCTCAGCATTTTAAGATACTGTGCTTATGATCAAAAGGTCATGGGTTCAAATCTCAGGGTTGACACTATGGCCCTCAACCCCCATTGGCTTTTTCAAATATGTATGTTCAGTGTGACAGGTGTCTAATACTGTTTTTTACTGAAATATGGGGAACAAAGGAGAGGATTCAGGTATAACGTTTATAGTTACAGCTTGGGAACGCAAATGTTTTCCATGGAAAATAATGGCATGTTGTGACTTGATTTTCCTGCCGGAATGGTCGATGCCAGGGGCTAGAGAGACAGAGGCCGTTACTTGCCAAACTCTCTGACTCAGGGCGGAAGGCCTCCACCTTGTTTCTGTTGCTGCTCCGAAAGAGGGCAGATCCCTGTTAATGACACTCACTAGATCCTTGTGGAGATAATTATATAACTGGAATGATGCATAACAAACATGAAGATGGCCAAGGGTTGGAGTTGATGGCCATGACATCTCCATCCTGCTTTGCCAAATGAAAAAATAATATTGTGCCCACAATTCTTTAAATATTTTAATGGCCATAAGTCCCAGATCTATTCTTTAGTAACATTTACATTGCAGGGCCTGCCGCAATGCCATCCCTGTATTTACAGTACCACCACATTTGAACCCGTGGAAAGAAAAAAATTCCCAGACAATTAAAAACAAAAATAATGCCGCATAAATCTTCACAGGTGCCTGAATATGTGTAATATGTCAGTTAGGGGAGGACCTGAAGCTGGGACTGTTCTTTAGAAGGAAACTGCAGTTAGACATATTTCACTGCAAAAAAACAAAAGAAAAGTTGAAAATCAGTCCGTGTCAGTCTTACAAATAAACACCTTTGACAGGCAATAATCTGAAGAGGGTGGAGTCAAAGGTGATTAACGCCCACGCGTGTCAGCACTATCACAGGTATTTGTACTGCTTCTGACGACAGGCAGATTGTGCGTAATCACCGTTATTACAGATTACAGAGAAGCAGAACTGGCATGAATGATGGGGTCTTCCAGCAGACCAAGAAGGCAGAGATCCAGAGGTAAGCACCTCACAGAAGGGCGTACTGTGTGGGATGGTGTGGTGAGCCGAGGCTGAAACTGATCTCACACCTTCTCCCTCTCTCCACTTTAATGCGACCCAGTAACTGATACAGGGATGTTGTTTTTACATCGTAGACACAGACGACTGCTCATCTGTGAGCGAAGCACCGATCAAAGGCAGTTTCCTTGTGTGCTGACAATCACATTTACCATCCAGGAAAAATGCCCTTATGTAATAAAAGCAGTAGATTCATGTCCGCCTTAAATGGCAGCTGATCTCAAGTAATACCGCCGTCTCTAAGCACTTCAAAAACAGAAATTTCAGCTCAAATTCCTCACAGATCCCCCCCACCCCCATCTTGTATTATGGGCCGTAGGCCTTTTTGAGGATATGTATTTCATCGCGGTGGGGTTCAGCAAGTTGAACTCTTCAGATGTTTATTACTGATACTGAGGACAGAGCTGGTGCCCCGCAGGTACACGTTTTGATGGTGAGGACGTAAAAGGATGTGATATCCCAGGGCACAATGACAGGGTCATTATTTTGAAATATTTAGTCTCCTGATGTATTTACTAAAGAATAAAGCTGAGGAATTTCAGAAGAGCTGAAATGACCCAAAAACCAGATACACGTTAGATAGTGGGAATGTTTTAAATGGCGTCAGCCTGCAGAAGAGAAAAGAAAAAATTCAGACAAATGAACAAGTCTGCTGCAGAATTGGATCCTGTCGAATCATATTGATCTACAGACTGAACAGTCAGTGGAGCAGAAAAGGGCCTCAGAAAGCAGGACTGTCGGTTGTCCTCTGTGCTTGGGCTAAATTATGGGCAGAATGAATAGGTTGAATTAGACTGAGGGCTCTGGAGATGAAGTCCACAAATGTTAATAATGTGCTCACAAAATACCCCGGAGGCCAGGGGGGTATAACAGAACGGTGGGCAATTCACTTTGACACTGAAGCTGACACTGAACCTACAATGTTTCAGTGTAACACAGCTTGTGTGTACCACCTGACTGATACTAACACAGAGTGTGTCACTATAATACAGCTCTGAAAATCTGACTGATACTGAACACAGTGTCTGTCACTGTAACACACCTCTGAACATCTGACCGATGTGTCATTGTAACACAGCTCTGAACTGCTGAACTATACTGAACACAGAGTGCGTCATTGGAATGCATCTCTGAGAGTCCGTAGTATACTGGACGCAGCATGTTTAACACAGGTCTGGCTGTCCATGCAGACCAACCACCCAAGTGTCCATGTGCAGCATCAGCACCTTCCTTCACCATGGGCAGGAGGCACCAGGACCTTCTAACAAACGCATGGAAGTGAAGATTACACAGCTGAAACTTCAAAGTGCCCCCCTCCCTTCCTAGCCATGCTGCAGGTACTGCATGGGCAGCGCAGATAACGCTCAGAGACATATTTGCGGCCTTTGAGAGCCGCACCTCACCTGCGACATTAATTACGTTGCACGATATTTTGTCCTCGCACCGAATTGTACACTGAGTCAATCAACCAATTAAATCCATAGTGACAGCCTGCATCATAGGAGCAGCAAAGCCCTTATTCACAGGGATCTTATCACTGCCAAAACCTGTCACACAGACACACAGAAGGCCGTAGGCTGGTGTGTCAGCCCCCAGGAGGACAGTCACTCCACCACGATAAAATGTCCCCCTCCTCACTCCCTGGGACTAGCCATGCTGTTGTACCTGTATACTCATATGTACTGTGCTTATAACGATGCAAGCTGTGAAACAACAACATAATTAGGGAATAATAAACATGGGAACAATGGCAGAAACAGATGAACTAACAGAGTCAGCTCGGCCGCTCCACAAACAGGTGATGCAAGGTAAAACAGAAACAACGCCGTGACCCTACTACACCAGCGCAAAACAGAACCACACTTGATTTATGGAGGGGACAGACGCCATTAGTCACATGACTTATTAGCGGAGGAGTGCCCGCTGTCTGCCTGGGCCAGATAAATCAGGATGCAGCGCTGTACAACCTGACCTCGCCGGGAAAAGTCACAGACCCTCTATTACCACATTTACCAAACGCATGCTGATTAAGCCCAGGGTAATTAAAAATGATGCGTGAGGAGGGGGGGTGGGGAGGTTCAGGTGGACTCTGACAGTCGGTCTTAAAGATGAATGATATCTCATTGTTATATGTACCCAACACCACCCAGAGGGGCACTGCAGTTAGGTATTTTGTCACATTGCTGTTAATAGGCTTCTCGGCTCGAACCTGACCTAGTACCTTCAGGCTACCCTAGCTGAATTCATGGCTGTGACCTTGCAAGGAGAAACGTATCTGACAGACAAAAGGTCTCACACACACACACACACACACACACACACACACAGGTTTGTGATTATATCTTTGTGAGGACTCTCCATTCATTTCTATGGTGAAAACTCTAATCACAACATGACGACCTTGACCCCTACCCAGCCCTAACCTTAACCCTAAGTAACCAAACAAAGTACAAGGCTTTGGGCATTTTTAATTTTTTGATTTCATTCACAGATCTTTGTGGGGACCTGAAAAACGGTCCCCACAATGTCAAATAAACCAGGTTTTTACTACATTGTGGGGAAAACACACACACACTAAAACACACATGCAGACACACACTAATACAAACAAATGTTTTAATGTGCATGTACATTAAGAAGCAGCAGCATTCCACAGAAATACAGACAGGTAGGCAGACTAACAGGCATTCAGGCAGGCAGACAGACAGGCAGACCTGGAGACAGACAGGTGGACAGGGAGGCAGGCAGACAGACAAACAGGCGGACAGGGAGTCAGATCAGATAGGCAAACAGGCAGACAGACAAGCAGGTAGGCAAACAAACAGATAAGCAGGCAGGGAGACAGACAGACAGCAATCTATCAGACCTGAACATTTTGTCTCATCACATGTTGATTGTGTTGGTCTCATTCCTGTTGTTTAGCGTTTGACTTGGGTGGCTTTCAACAACTCCACATGAACAAGGCTGTGGTCTCCTCCCACTAAGTCTGCATGAGCGTGTGCGTGACAGTAAGCGTACAGTGAGAGCACATCTGTTAATTAGTACTCTCTCCTAGTCTCTCTGGGTCCAGGCCTGGCAAGGGTGGGGGCCACACAGGACACAGAACCAGGACGGTACAGCTGAGAAGTCCCCAGGCCAAACACCATAACCAGATAATTACAATCTGTCTTCCCAAGGAAAAGGGCAACAAGCTGCATGACATGAAACGTGGTGCAAGGCTCCTATCTCTCCCTTTGGCTTGTGGCCTGTGGATGTTTGACATCCCCTGGGTCTATTCTGGAAATGCTTTTTTATTATTGGTAGGACAAAATATTAATACATCATGTTTCCTTCCAGGAGAAACTTCCTGTCCTCTGTGTGGGGTTATGTAAGGAAGACACGTAGCACTGGAACCAAAAACAAACACGTCCGTGGACATTGAGGGAGACAGAGTCATTCCAGCATGGCTGGAACAGCACGCAAGATCTGAACTGGCCAGCAGAACAAACAGAGTTGCCCGACATTGTTCCTAAAGTTTGCACAGCACCAGACCAGGAAGTCTGTTACTGCCTCTTAGATACACATGATGTTTGGATTAGCAGCTGGGAGGAAAACGAGAGAGAGCATCCGCATCAAAAATCCCATGAAAAGCGTTTCCTGTAAACCTTATTGCATCTCCAGGCTCACATGATCTACCCATTTCAACCCCATGAGTGCACTAATATCAGCCCCAACAGCACCTAACATAAGCCTTGTGAGCATGCTAACATCAGACCCATGAACATACTAATGGCTGCTTGGTGAGCACGTCGTCAGCCTGGTGAGCATGCTAAGGTCCCCGTAAACATGCTAATGTTAGCCCCATGAGCATGCTAATGTTAGCCCCGTGAGCACGCTAATGTTAGCCCCATGAGCACGCTAATGTCAGTGCAAAAAGCACAGTAATGTTACCATCAGCCCCATGAACAGGCTAATGTTAGCCCCTGGAACACCTAATGACACTAAGGTCAGCCCCATGACCACACTAACGTCAGCCCCATGAACATGCTTATGTCAGCCCTGTGAGTATGTTAACATCCAGCTCATAAGCATGCTAACACTACCTCTGTGGGTATGCTAACATCAGCCCCATAAGCACACTAATGTCAACCCCATTAGCAGGCTAAGGTCAGCCCCAATAATACCTAACAGCAGCCCCATGAATCTGATAAGCACGCTAACATGTGCCGTTTCTATGCACACTTCGTGTTCAGCGCTTACGTCTAGCAGCGATCATAGCACATTATATCTGGATGTAAAAAGTCAGTGAGCTGCTGCCCAGGCCTGAGTTTGTAAGGACTGCAGGATATATAATCTGAAAGCTCCCGTCCCGCAGCAGATGGTTTGGTAGTGAGCAAATTAGACTAAAAGTGGGTGAGGCTCTGTGCAGTGGAGTACTATTTAGCAGCTTAATGCACAGAAGCATTGAAAATGGCAACAATTTTCAGCTCTGAAGGGTTCAATTTAGATGCAAGACAATAAATATATATGCTTGATTACATTAACTGTCCAGCCAGCTACTGTTATCTAATCTGAGATAATGAAAGTAAATGTCAATACCTGCATGAACATGTTTAAGTTCATGCATTGAGACCTTTGTGAGAAACTTTTAACACCGATATATATATATATATATATATATAGAGAGAGAGAGAGAGAGAGAGGACAGTAGAGTGTGTGGAAGTTTATTAATGTATCGGACTGACAAACTTTTAGACTATTCTATTCAAACTATTTCTGCCTGGGATGATACAGGTCCTGATTTGAGGCTATGTTCCCCTACTTAGCAAATCCCACAGTTTGGGATTTGCTAAGCAGGTACATTGAAGACCAGGAATCCAAACCTACAACTAAGACTCCTTATTACATTCTGCTGGTTGTTTCCAGAAACTCTGCGAATTTTGGGAATGCCTCTCAATTTACACAGGAACATGGATAACCTCATTAGCAATCCTCTTCAAGACTCCATATTTCCTTTTGTGGTCTGGTCACAGAAAGAGATGATAAACTTCAGAAAGTGAAACACCATTGCCAGCTGGACAAAAGGCCACTCTCCTCACCTCAGGACCACAGCAGACAGTTCTGGGGAGAGGGATGTACTGAAATACTGCATTAGGGGTTGTGTGGGGTCATGTTATAATAAAAAAACATCCTAACAGACCAGCCAGCAGCAGGGTTTATGCAGAATAAGTGAGGAACACAAACTTTGATGACTGCGGATTTTTCTAGGTGTGTGCATGTGTGTAAGGGGGGTGGGGGGGCAGGGCAGTTAATTAGATCACTGTGGCTGGTGTAAATTCTGCTCAACTGCCTTTATCCCACATGCCTATAATATAAACCTGCCACAAGGTCCTGACATTGGCCATTTATTGCTTGGTTCTCTTAACCTGTCCTGTCCAAAGTGACTCAAGCATGACGAGTGTCAAGTTATGGGACACACTAAATAAATAGTAAGAGAATGAACCACAACGGCATTGACTGTGGAAGCACAATGGCCCCGGCTTCTGAAC
>JAOYFF010000001.1:52456338-52476093 GCA_025773925.1 Cryptomyrus ogoouensis
CGAGTGTCAAGTTATGGGCCATGGTGTGTGTGTGTGTGTGTGTGTGTGTGTGGGGGGGGGGAGGCTACAGGGCGTTTCCCTACCGGAGAGGAACCACTTCTGGGGAAGGCGAGAGGAAATGCCTTCCCACTGAGGAACAGCCAGAACCCCCACCCTGCGCTTGTTCTCCAGGGCATTTACGGGAAGAGCCAGCAGATTGTGTGAAACGTTACAGACTCACACCATGGCGCATGTGACAGTGGCCTCTGGTAAATCCTACTCCCGCTTGCACAACTAGTGCCATATATTTTCTGTTTTAGCAGTATACCTGTTTATCTGCTTGTACAGTGACAGTAAACAGGAATCAGTAACCTGGGCATGGTTAGAGAGGTCTCCTGGGTGTTGTGCTGGCCAGCACCTTACACACAAGAATCACCTGTTTCATTCACATCTTTTAATTAGCCAGTGTTCTACAGTGGAATCACGACCTTGTCCAGATCCCTCAACCTTATCCCGAGCCAGTCTGTTCTGGGCTTATTTAAGTGAAGTAAGTACAATTGAGAAAGCAGGGTCAAACAGTTCATGGAGCAACCGGGGGTTAAAGGCTTTGTTCAGGGGCCCAATGGTGATATAACTCTGTTGACCCTGGGATTTGAAGTGGTAGGCTCAAAGTGGAGTCCTAACCTGCTGAACCCCTCACCATTCTACAAAGATGATTTTAGCCAGTCTCAAAGTGACTTCAGGGTCTTGATTCGCCTCCCCAGCAATGTGTGACAGCGCTCAACTGACAGGAAGGGTTAGCATACATATACAAACACCTTGAGACATGCAGGGTAATGGTTTTACAAGTGGACGTAAAGCCTAGTTCACGCTACACTATTTTAGCACCGATTTTCAGTGTTCGATCTGCCCTGGCAAATCGGCGCTAAATCATTATGTGTGAACTGTTCAAAGACGCGACCCAGTGGAGTCGCCGATGCATTGCAGATACCCGCCAGATATCTAGCAGGCTAAATATCTAGATCTGTTGTCGACTCCAAATCCTGTAGGTGTGAGAAGTGTCGTGACTACAGTCAATGAGAGTGCAAGACACTGAGTGAGACGAAATCTGAGGAAGGAAAAAATACCAAGGACTTCACCTTGGTGTCCTCAATGGTAGGTACGGGCAATTGTGTATATGTGTGTGTGTGTGTGTGTATATATACACTACCAGTCAAATGTTTGGTCACACATTCTCATTCAATGGTTTTTCTTTATTGTTATTGTTTTCTAGATAGTGGATTAATGCTGAAGACTTCAAAACAATGAAGAAACACATGTGGAATTATGCAGTAAACAAATAAGTGTTAAATAACCAGAATATGTTTTATGAGGTATTGACCAGAAATGGTTTTCAGTGAACAGGTGTGCCTTGTCAAGAGTTAACTTGTGGAATTTCTTGCCTTCTTAATGTGTTTCAGACCATCAGTTGTGTTGTGCAGAGGTAGGCTTGGTACACAGTTCTACACAGTGAATAGCCCTATTCAACTACTGTTCTACTCCACATTATGGCAAGAACCACTCAACTAAGTAAAGAGAAATGACAGTCCATCATTACTTTAAGAGATGAAGGTCAGTCAATCCAGAAAATTGCAAGAACTTTGGATGTATCCTCAAGTGCAGTTGTGAAAACCATCAAACACTATGATGAAACTGGTTCTCATGAGGACCTCCCCAGGAAAGGAAGACCAAGAGTTACCTCTGCTGCAGAGGATAAATTCATTATAGTTACTAGCCTCAGAAACCGCACATTAACAGCACCTCAGATTAGAGCCCACATAAATGCTTCAGAGTTCAAGTAGCAAGCATATCTCAACATCAACTGTTCAGAGGAGACTGCATGAAGAATGCCTTCATGGCTGAATCGCTGCAAAGAAACCATTACTGAGGAAGAACAACAAGATGAAGAGACTTCCTTGGGCCAATAAATATAAGGAATGGACAATGGACCAGTGGAAATCTGTACTTTAGTCTGATGAGTCCAAATTTGAGATTTTTGGATCCACCCGCCATGTCTTTGTGAGACGCAGAAAAGGTGAGTGGATGGTTCCTACATGTGTGGTTCCCACCATGAAGGATGGAGGAGGAGGTGTGATGATGTGGGGGTGCTTTACTGGTGACACTGTTGGTGATTTATTCAAAATTCAAGGCACACTTAACCAGCACGGCTACCATAATATTCTGCAGCAACATGCCATCCCATCTGGTTTGCTCTTAGTGGGACCAGCATTTGTTTTTTAACAGGACAAGGACCTCCAGGCTATGTAAAGACTATCTGACTAAGAAGAAGAGTGATGGAGTTCTGCGTCAGATGACCTGGCCTCCACAATAACCCGACCTAAACCCAACTGAGATTGGTTTGGGATGAGATGGACTGCAAAGTGAAGGCAAAGCAGATAACATTTGCTCAGCACCTCTGGGAACTCCTTCAAGATTGTTGGAAAACCATTCCTGGTCAATACCTCATGAATCTGACTGAGACAATGCCAAGAGTGTGCAACGCTGTCATCAACACAAAAGGTGGCTACTTTGAAGAATCTAAAATATAAAACATATTCTGGTTTGTTTAACACTTATTTGTTTACTGAATAATTCCACATGTGTTACATCATTGTTTTGAAGTCTTCAATATTAATATATTATGTAGAAAACAATAAAGAAAAACCATTGAATGAGAAGGTGTGTCCAAACTTTTGACTGGTAGTGTATCTATATAAATTTTGAATGCCGGGTGACTAAAGAACGAGGCATGTGAAACTACTACTTCCTGGAAGTTCTATGTATACGAGGGTTACTTCGCCGCATATTTGTACATGTAACAATTTGTAGCACGTTTACACTAGAATTGTGATTTCCCGGTGTCATTCATGCGTGTGATTTCATGATAAAACACAGTTTGGAGACCAGACAGATTAATCAGCAATTCCTCCTGGTGAAAGATCTTGTAGTGTGTGACCCCCTGTCATTAATTAGTCATGTAGTGTGTAAAACACAATGACTTAAAGACTGCCAATTACAAGACTACAAGTTGTGTAGTGTGAACAGTACAGCAATCAGACGACTTTAAAAGTCGTGTAGTGTGGAGACGGCTTAAGATTGTCCAGGATCACGTAAGGGGACACAGCTGGGGATGGGAGATCCAGAGACACACTGCATAAAGACAGCAGCGTGTAATGTGGAGTCACTGCCGTCAGTTGCCGGAGCCCACAGGCTGTGGAAATGTGCAATTTCATGGATACATGGGGACAGATCATTTAGTCAGGTAGCTCCACTGGTAGATTTGACATTGAGGGAAGGAAACAGAATATCATGGGATGGTTATCTAGTTCAGGATACACAGATCCGTCACGAACAAGTCTAGCATTGTCAGACTTTATAAAAGGGAGACTGGGGGAACTATGACATCCTTATTACATTTTCAGGATCAAAGTCCTAACCACTGGCCTTTTCTCCAACACTTATAGTGGAAACATCCAGTAATCCAGTCCAAAAATTCACCCCAGGATCCCACTCAAACAGAAAAGCAACTCATAAGCAGATCTGCCTTCTAGTGTGAGGTGAACATGGAAAATTCAGTGTGGGGGGCACAAGGCGAAAAACAGAAAGGAGGCAGACGACACCAACTCATGGTTGTTAATGCCAGCCTTACGATCTCCAATAAAGCCGGGAAGTCCTAATGAAAGCATCTCCAGCAGAGTGAATGTTCATTTCATTGCACATGAAACGATGCAGATTAACCAGCACAAAAAGCCTTAATAATACTGCAGATACGTGCCAGTGCATGGTTGAAAAAAAAAATAACACACTGGGGGCTATATGATTACGTCAGCCCTCTGGGGAAAACGGCTTAATGAAGACTCATCTTGTGGCTGGCCAACAGTCCTGGTGAAAACTAAGCAAGTCCTCACTAAAACTGGCTATATTTCTAATGTAAAGTAAAGCATAAACACTCGCCTGGGAAACAAATGCACAAAAAAGAAATAAATTACATAGAAAGAGAGAGATGAAAAGATGACAGAGCTATTTATGGAATCACACTAAGTATGGAGAACATATGATGGCTTCGGACAGCTTTGTTTCCCCTCCATTTCAGAGAGTGAAGGGCTCCTGGTGCTAGTACCATTCAGACCACCCATTTATAAGGGGTCCCCTATCGGCAACAAGCAGTCACTACACTCGGGGGGCAGGGCGCTTCCCAAAGTGACTTTTTGAGTGGGGCCCCAGAAACAACAAACCTGACCCTGGAGACAGGAACATGGTTTTTGTGGTTTGAGGTTTGCTCATCTGTCCCAAAAACACATCTTCTTCGATCTCCTTTCCCTATTGGAAGTTACTGATATTCACATTAGTTTATTGGCCTGCACTTTGAGGGGCCAGTAAGGAGACCGGTTACTGTATTGTGCTTCTCTCTGCGTTTTAGTTTAGTCACCCATCACACCGCAGTGGCCGAATCAATATCTAAGGAATACAATCGCCCTGTCAATCAATAAGACCGCGCCGTTTGCACTAACCATCCAATTATACTTACCTAGCCAGCTGTCTCAGGGGTGGGCTGATAACTCAGTGCCCCGTCCATTAAACCATCACCCCGATTATCCATCACGCTAAGGTTACCCGCAGAGTAAAATCGCCAATAACGACAGCATATAAGCATGCCGGTTTCCTCGCTGCTGTTTGCACCGCGTGGCGTCCCTAATCTGTCCCCGATCACAGATAGCCACTGCTGTACTGTAGCTAGAACATTGATACTGATGGCCCCTGCTACAGTACTTAGCACAAACCCCAACGTGAGGGCAGGACGACTGAACGGGAAGTCACAGTCTTACATGATCTCCCAGAATAACGGACAAATTGTCAACAATAACGGTGCTAAATGAAGGTTAAGACCATTATGTAGCACAATCATGGATAATTATTACAGTGCATATCTATATGTGCTTGTCAGTCGTACATCTGCTTACTTTTCATAGCAAAGTGGAAAATAATTTTTATTATGATTAGTCGCCATTGTTCCGTCTCTCATCTATGGAAAGTATAGAAGCTGATAACTCCGAAAACAGGGAGCAGAATCAGGTCTGCGTATGAACATAAAAATTTATTTTCATCCACGAAGTGATTCCCTTCGGCTGTAAAGTTTCATCCAATGGCGTCTGCACAGTAAAAGTATAGTAACAGCCTGTCTGAGACAGAAAAGTAGTCTCTGGAGCAATTTAGGCCGTTTTCTTCTTCAGTGAGGAAGACAATTAATTGTAAAAAATGACCAGTGATTTAGGAACCTGCAACATTATTATATTGGTGATGTTATGCATGGAACGCAATTAAAACTGAAAATAACTAATAAACAAAACACCAAGCAATTAAAATACCACCGTTTAGCAGATATACTCCAAGACACACCATACTGGCAAAGCAGTTGGTAGATAATCTCGAATAGCATCACCCTTAACTGTAGGTGCAACAGAAGGTACGTATTTCAAAAAAGATTTGCACAAAATTGCGCTTTTTTGGGGTAAATAGTACGGGGCGTGTCGATCGATAATCTCTAAATCAGCAGGGGATCTTTGTTTACAGGCCTTCATTTAAAATCCAAAAAGCAGGAAGTTTATTATTAGGGGAAGCAGAGAGGCGCACGTAGCGTGGCTGCGAGCAACTTCTCACATGCAAATGCACATTAATACATACCGCTATATCATGTGTAAAATACACGATAGATGCATCACATACAGACACAATTTTACTATGTATATGTATACATGAATATGTAATATCTAGAAGTTATAACTTTCTATCACTCATATGCCTGCATAGGCTATATAAAGGCACCATTAAAGAAACCGGAGACAAGCCGCTTATTAGGCTACTGGCATGTGTTGAACAAACGAAGACGGACAGTTTCGGCCGATGGTTGGAAGTTACCGAGCCTCATGTCAGTCGTGGGATGAAGCCACTTTTTTGATGCCGTCCGATGAACCGCAGGTTACATGCGAGAAGCAGATCGTCCTCCTCCAAAGTGCAAGGCAGTGCTGTCCACCTACTCACCTCCATACCTACCAATGCGTCGTTCGCATTAACAGCACCGCTCTCAATGAACTTCCCACACGGTGCTATATTACAGCCCCTCTACCGGATAAAACAATCACCGCTACCAAGGTCCCGCAGCACTGCCCCGCAGACCTCACGTCCCGTCCGGCGACACTCACCGGGGCAGACGTGGTTAAGGGGATCGCATCCTCTCCAGCTGAACAGCAGCGACACCGAGTCTTGGCGAGTACTCGGCCGTCTGCGTTTAAGGGGAGGGCGGCAGCCCTGTGATGTCACGCTGGAGGAGGGGACTGGGACCGGTGCACGGGGAACGGGGGACTGGGACCGGGGGCTAGCTGGTGCCACTTACCCCGGTGTCCGGTTACACTTGCAGTTGCGAGTGGCGACCCGCAGGCAGCATTTCACCCTTTCTGCGCTATGTATCTTTTATATAAATCCGCGTTCATGCCATTGTGTGGCAGATTATTTCCCAGGAGGATTGCATGAAAATAGCAGAAAAATCCCCAACTAACAAAAGTTCATAGCAAACATTTAAAATGCTGAAGTAATTAACCTTTGTTAATACAGAGTTCCTAAAAATATGCTGATTGGTGTGACTAATGATGCCCCTGACCCTTATATCCAGAAATAATATTTATGGACATAAGAGTAAAATGTAACCCATTTTCAATAGATAGGCCAATTGAAACCCGCAACTCTCCCACATTGTCACATTGTTCACAGACCAAAACTTCTATCACAAAGGGAAGTATGTTTGATATATTGAGGATTAAAAATAAAAGAGAAACAAACAAAACATTGCCTACACAACATACATATTGCAAACACAGCGTCTCCCTGTGTCAGCAAAACGCAGTCGGTCTGCCAGCTGTAATAATTAATTACCGGTGTTAATAAAAGTATAGTTCCAAAGTGAGATGTGACCTTGAAAACATCTGCATACTGTTGATTAGGTATTCATAGCTAATGCGCCGATGCCTTACCATGTGTCTGCAAGGACACCAGTAAGATTTTAAATGCTATATTAAATAAAACATAGGGTTCTGTATCTATTAATTCAGGAGAGTGATTGTGAAGACAGGCAGCGGTAGCATGGAGAACAAGGTGACAGGCTGGCTTGTTTTATGCATACCACTTTTTTTTTCCAGCTCAATTATTGAGCAGTAGGATGATGGGTCCGATGGACCAGAATGGGATTCAATAAATCCAGTTCAGTGTCAGAATTAATAACCAGTACAGGGTCACAGGCGGACTGGGGCAAGGGTGCACCTAGGACACCTTTTATCATTATTATTATTATTATTATTAATATTATTATTATTATTATTATTGTTGTTGGAGTTTTTATTATAGTTGTTATTGTGCTTCCTTGCCACCCCTCTGCGAACTTAATGTTCAGCCATGAATTTAAGCCCTTTCATGGCTGCTCTATGACTGACAGGCCAGCAGGAGGCATGATGGTTAAGGAGCTGGACCTGTGGCCATGAGGAGCTCTTTCAGAGGGTGACTTTACCTGTCAATTTGCCAAGGGGAGGTAAGAAGAGACATGAAGTATCGGAGCTCTACTAATGCTTAAACCACCAGGGAGGGTAACCCTTTCCTGGGTGGCCCGCGAGTCACTGTCATGCTAAGCTGCCACGTGAAACCAGCTATAAGACAAAGCCCCCCCAATTCTACCCCCATCTACCTGCTCATCCGCTCACGGAGTGTGTGTTTACAGTGGCAACACAGCTGTAACAGAAACACATGGGACAAGGCGACCGAAGACGCCTGAAGCTTAGCAGGGAAAATGGCAGTATTTAACATTCCCTCAATCATCTCCACTGAGGATGCAGGAATGAACAGAAAGACATTTAGTTATGATTATATTACTATATATAATGCTGAAAGCAACCTTTTTAGGAAGCCAACACCTCTGATTGGCCCTCATTAGAGCCCTGTAATTATTATGGCAGGCTATGAGTCCCGCTCGTGGGAGAAATCTTCCTTGGTGTTTGATGAGAGGCAGGAATGGTGCGGGGACTGGAGTCAGGATGGTGATTAAATGTCAAAGATCACAGCACGAGGGCTGACAGGATGGTGATTGGTCGCACGTGACAGGCAACCTGTCAGCCTCCTCACCAGCAGCTGGGGCTAAAAAGATCAGCAAGACTCCCAAGAGGGAAACCTGGGCTTCAAGCTGCTGTGGACACAGATTCCGGCACAATGTCCAGTAGAGATGGTGATCTATCTGCGTGACAGGCCCAGAGAAATTCCACAAATTCTGATTGGCAGCCTTGCCAGAGGTATCCCATCATTCCTGTTACAGTCTGTCTCTTACAGCAAAACACCCATAAAACTAGTCTGGTTTTGTTATTGTCAAACAGGATCAGGGTGGCTGTTTATGGAATAATAAAGAACAATTAGGTAAATATAAGATTTTGGATAAAAAATGTTCCAGCGGTTATGGGAGGAGTTCCTTGATCAAAACTGGGGCTTTCGTGTTTCATGTCTCTGTTTTTTCCTGCTGACAAACCCCATTAGCAAATTTAACTGATACCGTACCGGATCCGCCCATAGAAACCTGAGCAGCCTGTGTGGAATTGGGCCTGTGTGGTTTTGGGCCTGTGGTTTCCTCCTTCAGAACATCACTCAATGGCCACTGTGTTTCAAATACAGGCAGCCCTCAACTTACGCAAATCCAGACTTACACAAAAAATATCCGAGACACAGTATATGGAAGCACTAACGCAAAAATAGTCTGTTGCACACAACCAATCACTCACCTGTCAGCCCTCTCTGTGTCCTTTTATATATTTAAACTTTATCTTTTAATTTATTTAACACACATTCTTTAATCCGGATTATTTTTGGCTTGTATGTTTTTTGCTATAAGGTGTCTTGAATGGTATGTGAAGGTCAATCCAACTTGTACCGGTCAAAAAGTCTGGACACACCTACTGAAAATCATTTATTTTTCACTAAGAAAAAGACACCAAGCACACCTCAAGGTTATGTAGCAAGTATTATCTTGTGAACAAGGAAAGAGATGGAGGGCTGTGGCAGATGACTAGGTCCCTCCAAACCCCCAACCTAAACCCCGTTGAGCTGGTTTTGGATGAGCTGGATCCAAGAGTAGGAGCAAGGCAGTCAACTTCTGCCCAGAACTTGTGGAAACTCCTTCTGGACTGATGGAGAAGCATTGCAGGTGGCTACATCTGGAAGCTGACTGAAAGAATGCCAACAGTCTGCAATGCTGTCATCGAAGCAAAAGTGGGCTTTCTGATGAGTATATAAAACTTTGAGAAAATGTTGAGATGTTGAATATTTTTCTTGGTCGTTGCAATATTTGATATGTGTTACTTAATTGCCTCAAGGCTTTTTATTATAACATAAATAACACTGCTAAAATAAAGAGAAATGCATTAAAAGGTGTGTCCAGATTCTTGATTGGTACTATATGTAAAATTTTACTTACGTAAGGGTATGTAGAACTGGATATTATGTCATTTGAGAACTGTGTTGTATACCACATTTAACTGAATTTGTTGTGTATTATTTAACAAATTCTGGCAAAAAAACAAGTGTGAGTGCACAGTATATGACGAAAAGACTCAGTGCTGGAATTTAATAGTGTCAGTTGATGATCCTGAGAGTGAGAGAGAATTTAACCGACTTGCTCGGATTCCACCAGTTTAAACTTGTCTGATGTCCTGCAGAATGGCTGTTTCTGCTGAGGTGCTCAAACAGTGGCACAGACACACAAGCAGGCAAAGCATGCTGTTTCTGCATCCTGTGGCCATCAGCGGAAATGGCTGCATCGCATACCTTTGCTGTTATGCATCCGTTGGAGCATGTGGTGTACACAGGTACAGCACACATAAACAACGATAAACGTCCCAGGTGATCATGTGACCCGGTTGCTAGTGTGGGCCTAGGTCTGGAAAGCCATGACCTTTATTCCAAAATCTTCATGACAATACTGAGTCGCCTGTCTTTAAAACCATTCCTGCAGGACAAAGGAAGAAGCTGGTGCAGGGTGAGACAGCTTGTGAGGGGGGCAGGGGCACACCCTTTCTTAAAGAGGACATCACTCCTGTCTGGGACTCTTCTGTTACAGGATAAGGGCAGGGCTGTGGACAGGCATTTCACTTTAAGAAAGATAAAAGAATTGGGGGGGGGGGGGGGGGGGCGGCGGGTGGCTCAGCAGGTTGGCGGGGGCCTGTGATCAGATGGTCACCAGTTTAAATCTCAGGCTGGTAGAGTGAAGTCGCCATTGGCCCCTGAGCAAGGCCCTTAACTCTTAATTGCTCCACGGACTGGCTGACCCTGCCTTCTCAAAAGAAATGTATATTTCTGATAGGATGTGTCTATTAAATAAATGTAGAAATAGAATAAAACTAGCATGTTGGGTCAGGTAGGGATGTGCATCAGAAAAACACAAGCATTTACCCCTCCCTTCCCCCCACAGGGCTGTCCAGATTGCACTCAATTCAGCACAGGGAGTATTTAGAAACCCACCCATATATTGCAGTTAAGGTGTAGAATGAAACCCGTTGAAGCTAAGGGACTTCACCCATGGGCAGAATAGATGAGGTCATTTATTAGTTTCTCCAGCCGAAAATAGCTGCCCATTAAGCTGTCAGCCTGAACGTGGGATGCTGCAGGAGGCTGGTCTCAGAGCTGCGTGGAGAGCGATGACTGACAGGGCACCGTCACTGTAATTACACGGGTTCCCAGGCCACCTGGTGCGTGCGGAGTCTCATCACCGTTTTCCACACATTTACTTGATTTTGCTTCATTTTGGGGGTTAGTCACGTTTCTACAAATCCTTCCTTAAATGAAGCTTTGAGTGTCAGGATTAATTTAGGCAGATGAGGAGCAGTTATGTCTCCTTTTCTTCAGAGCTCGGCACGACCGAAACACACCAGCACAGTTTCAATGCTCTTACGGGTACAAATGAGCCAGGGCCTTGGCGCATCCCACTGCCTGCAGAGGCCCCCATTTAAAACACCATTAAAAGTGTATCCCGTGTCTTCCAGATGGTGGTGTCCCCCCCTGAAACATTTGCCTTCAGTATAACTTCTCATCCATGTTTGATTGAGGACAAACCCCCTCCCAGGTGCTCTCCATATCCCCCCTCTACCTGGTAGAGGATCCTTCACTTTTTCTTTTCACATGAGTTTCCCCGTCTCCATGGTGATGTGGAGCATGGACCCCCCTGCCCCGCCCACCATCTCCCAACCCTGGATCCCTGTCCATCTTCATGCTGATCAGTATTCTGTCCTTAGCAGCAGAGGCGGGGGACAAAGTTGCTTTAACGGCCCCCGTTCTTACACAAGCCCCCGGCGGGGCGAAACCCGAGGTGCAGGGTGGTCAGACATCGTCCTTTGGGAATTAAAACCCTCTTTCTCATTTGCTGCTACAATTAGAAAGTCTCTGATTGCCACCATGGTCCCCATGCATCTCTGACATCCCAAATCTGATGGCAGAACTTCCTTCTGAATTCTCTGGCGCTCCAGCCGAGCAATAGCAGAGACTTGATCAGACAACGGTTACGTCACGTAGGAGCTAGAGTGACTGTGAATAGGCCTCTTTGGATTAGCACCACTAAATAACCTACATTGTCCCTCTTTATGGCTAAAACACAGTTTAACTCATTGAAAGGATTTCTAGTGCAGATGTATTAACAGAACCAGGAACAATTGGCAGTAGTAAAATTCTGGTTATTTATGTCAGCGTGAACAAAGGGAGTTTTCTGCAATAAAGGTAACAGACTTTCAATCCATCAGGGAAGGGGGGGTGGTTATGAATAAATTAAGACCAGAAACAAGACATAATTCATTTCACCTTTTTCAGACTCATCTGTTTCTGTTAATTGATGCTCTTATCTAATGTTATTTGATTGTTCTGCTGAGACAATTTTTCTCCCCCACAGCGTTAATTAATTCCTCACCATTTTTCTCATTTCCCACAGCTGATTATTTGCAGAAGATGTTAAGGAAATATCTGGCCACAAGGGCCCTTTTGCTACTGCACCACCTACTGACGTCTGTCTGTGTTGTGGTGCAATACAGTTGTGGTGCACTGCTCAGAAGTGTTTTCTTCCAGCATCCTCTGGGGTAGAGGAAGACACATGACCTAGACTCTGTTATACATCTTCCCACTGACAGCAAGCGAGGAACAATCTGAAGTGAAGACTCATCCTACAGGGAAAGGCAGGGTAATCCATTACATCAAGACATAAACTGAAATCATTTTCTCTATCTGTCACAGAGCCCCAAAAGAGGAGGTAGGGTCCCTTTAAATATAGATATCCAGCATGACAACATCGCCTCAGAGGTAATTCATGTTTTTTTTTCTACTTCTGTAGAAAACAGAAATTTAGGATGTTAGGATATCATAGGTATGATTCCTGGCAAATGTTTCATTAATGTCATAAATCATGCATACCTCCAGAGAAACAGTGGACTGCATTTTCGCCTCTAGGAAGAATAGCAGTGATGTTTCCACGGAGACAGGTGGCTGAGGATGCCCGAACATTGCGATGAATGTTCTTTTAAAAAACGCTGACAGGTTTAGCAAGAGGACATAGCAGCCAGGGAAAAAGATGCTGCCTTCATGATCCATAGCATTAAAACCACACATAACAACA
This sequence comes from Cryptomyrus ogoouensis, assembly GCA_025773925.1. Classification (NCBI taxonomy): domain Eukaryota; kingdom Metazoa; phylum Chordata; class Actinopteri; order Osteoglossiformes; family Mormyridae; genus Cryptomyrus; species Cryptomyrus ogoouensis. The sequence goes on from JAOYFF010000001.1 coordinate 52,469,033, forward strand.
GCAGGAATAAAATACTAAAAAGTAACCAAGGGGCAATATGTAGTTGTCTCCAAAGCAAGACAGTACAGTATAAAGTGAATTAAAATTCCAGTCAAGATCCTGGGAGAAAGTAATCTGAAAAATGACAGTTCACATCCAGAAAATAGGATCTTAAAAACAAAGTGGATGGATGGACAGATTTAAACATTGGGACAAAACAAAACTTTTTGACCCTGTACCAAGGTTACTGGATAAACCCTAAAGAGAAGTTCACACAATTCAAAGTGAAACAACTAATCTCATGAATCCATCAAAGCCTTTCTCATGTGCATCTGAGACAATTCAAATTGAATGGACTCTGCATGTCTGTAAATACGCCCTGTGTTGACAGCTGCACCTTCAGATAATGTCCACTATCTGTAGTCAAGCATTTATAAAAGCTGCCAGCTGAGCTGAATTTGTAAATCACCTAATTTTTTGAGAATATGTCAAATCAATGTATCAGATGCGTTTCCCTATTAAGTGTCTGTTTGAGTGACCATCTGAGACATTTAATGAGATCTCGAGGGTAGGGATGGGCAAATATTGAGTGTCATCAAGGATAACCATCCCCCATCCGATTTATTTTGTATCATACAATGTTAGGCATTTCAGTTCCAGAAACTACAAATCCAGACCAAAATTTCATTTCCACCAATCAGTTGAGTACTCTGTGACTGTGACTATTTATGCTCAACTGGTTTGTAGAAACAAAATATTGGTCTGGATTTGTACTGATCTCATTGCACAATCAAACTGCAGCTTATCAGTATTGGGTTTACTGTGCTGTTTGTACTCATCGGTGTCAGTTGTCTTGTCCTTTTGCACTATCCTGCAATGGTTGCACAGTTTCTGCTCACTATACACTCTATGTTGCTGGGCTGTTATATAATTTATGTAGCACCTTGGTCTGAGAGAAATGCTGTTCCTTTGATTGCATAATGTACTCAACTGTGTATGGTTAAAAATGCTATTTTTGAATAGCATTTTTAGGGTTGGAAATTCCCAACCCTGGCATTTTGTGTAATTCACTACCTCAGGTGCATCTTTTACCATGTTCCACCATTGCCTTCTGGGCTGCTAACTGAGAGAACTGGCGCCCACAGTTTACACTCTTCTTTTGGAATGGAAGACTTTAAACCATGAGCGTCATGCTCCAATGCTTTCTGGGGGTTCAGGAGAATCTTTTTCGTCAGATTCGAGTCTCACCTAGCGAACCTAAGGGCACTCGCTCTGCCACGCAACATTTCATGGGAAAGTGCATCTCCACTTCAAATTTGTTTGGATGTGAGGAAAACTAGGTCCAACACAGGTGCAGGGTCTATCAACAGTGGCACCTCTGAACTAGCAATGAGTGAAAACAGAATTTGCGTGCCCACAAATCTCCTCCACACAGAGTTTTAGTGTCATAATTAAATCTAATCACAGTGTCATTATCATAAATGACATATGTACCTTTTTAAGGGGCTACGCAGTACCTTCCCCAAGGAAGACGTAAACACTCACCATGATCTCACGTAGGATTTTCGTATCATCACCGCATAAATGCATTTAAAAAGAGAAATTAGCAAGCCAGTCACCTTAGGCCACTAACATTAGCGCAAAATCAGAAGCATGATGTTTAGCCTGAGAAGATGATCTCCAGGGATCCAGCGATGCCTGAAATGTTTCAAGCAGACCCCCAACTGCTAGTACATGAAATCATATGCAGGCCATTTTGTTTACCTTTGATTTTTTTGAATACTTGTGGTTTTATTAAAACCATAAGTAAAAAACACCAAGTTGTAGTAAAAAAATAAAGGCCCTCCTGCTGAGATGTGCTGCTGAAACTGGGCTTTTGCACAGCGTGAAATAAACCCGCATCTGTGTTACACTGACATTAACCAATGACTCTTTCCTCTTTTCAAAAGGACACAAAGTAGATTCACTTGGCCACAGTACTGATTTACTAAATTAGCTGCTTACCAAATGGACCGGCGATCGGTTCTGATTGAATTATGTGGATTTAAAGTATTACAGACAGGAGGGCTCGTAAATCTTTGTGCTGGAGGGATTTCCTAGTGCCTGGGCTGTTTCCGGTTTCATCTATAACTCCATTACAGATGATTCACTTGTAGTCTCAGCAGATACGAGTAGAGCCAAATCGACAAGAAATGAGCATGTTACGAAGGCTAGCCCCTTAACTGTAATTAAATTGGCCCAAACTCTATGCAAACGATCTTGGATTTGATGTCTTGGAGAGGTGCCATGTCCTTTCAGATGTATCTGGGAGAAGTCATGGTGTGTTCTGCTGACTGGGGAATGTGGCATCACCAGGAGACAAAATTATCTGGAGCAAAACTAACCTTCCGGATAGACAAGGCAAAGCAACTTGTGCGGAGGCCTTTAGAGGCACCTGAAAATATGCTCTGTATCTGTCCTGCCCCGATTGTCCGCTCCTTCTGTGTGTCACGCCCCCTCAATAACCCCGTGTGGATTCCCCGTGTTCACCGACGGATGAGGTGGTTTAACGGCTCCAATAGGTAAGGGAAGATTCAGCTGCCAGAGCCCTGACTTTCCGTTCAAGGGAGATTCTGGAAGAGATCTCCCTGTCAGATGCCTCGTGCTGTGTGGAGGAGATACGGCTGAATCTGGCGCGATTAATAGATGGGACCGCGGAAGCAATGGTACGGCAGGTGTACCGGGATTGTGGATTGCTGGAACCGTCCGGGCAGCCCAAACTCCCCGTCGCTCCTGCTGCATCTACTCCGTAACAGAAGCGGAAGGGTCGCAGATGGAGGGGCGTGTCCAAAGCCCTTCCGGGGTCTCCCGCTTTGCCAATGACGCCCAACGTCACCGTGGACGCCGCCCTCCTCGAGCCAGCCCCCGACGCCTGCGCAGCTGCATCGCCTGCCCCAGAGGTGAAACTGCCTGCATCTGCGTTTACGCAGGACGCCTGTCTGCCTACAAGTTCCGCTCACTTCCCCATGGCCCTTAAAGAGATATCACCCACTGTGATCGACCCTGCGGTGTTCATCGTTGCCAGTCTCCGGTTTTAGCCAGCTTGCTCCCGCAGCACCTGAGCCCACTGCATCAGTTCCAGAAGCGCCCTTTCTCCTCACGCCTGTTCAAGAGGTAAGCCTGTCGACAGGCTTGCTGACCATCGCCCCAGTCCCCGCAGCCCGTGCCTTTGTGGGCACATGCCCGGCCCATAAAGGTGTCAGTGCTGCCGAGGACGGGATTCCCCAGGTCCCCAAATTCCCCAAGAAGGGGGCACTGGCTCCCACCCCCGTGGTTCCAACGTCCGAGGCTGGCACGTCTGCAGCTTCGCCCGTGCCCGAGACCCTGGCCCGCCACTTTTTTACTCCCCAGGGGCTTTATTGGCGAATAATGAGGGAGCCTGCAGTGCAAACCTCCCCAGGGGCTGCCCTGCTCCTGGAGCAACTGAGAGAGGAGCTGGCAGAGTTTACTCCTGCTGCCCCACCACAGAAGCTGGAGCGAGCAGAGGAGACCTTAAGGAGGGTGCTCCAGCGGATGGAGAAGGAGGCTCCCCCGATAGGAGAAGCTGCAGCGCTCAAGATCTCTGCTGCGCCCGCCCCCCAGGCGCAACCCCCACCGGTGAATCCAGTTCCACCCCCCGAGGTTCCCGCAGTGCCCCCTGCTGGTCCAGAGTTGGTGGTAGCCGTGCCGCCCGAGGCCCCTGCTGCTCCTGCACCGCCCATAGAGCTCCCCGTGGCTCCTGTGGCTCCTGCTCAGCTCCCCGTGGCTCCTGCTCAGCTCCCTGTGGTCCCTGCTTTGCCCCCGGTGGTTCCAGTCCCTGCTAGGGGTCCTGTGGTTCCCATGCCAGGGATGACTGCTCCCCTGGGGGTTCCTGCGGCCCCTGCAGTGCCCCCCGTGGCGCCAACGACCCCTGCAGTGCCCCCCATGGCTCCAGCGGCCCCTGCCCTGTCCCCCGTGGCTCCAGGTCTTGCAGCTGCTCTGCCCGAGGCCCCAGCTCCATAGGCTCCACCCACACCCGATGTCCCGGCCTAGGTTCCAGTCCCCAAGATGGCCGACGCGCCGCCCCGCGAGGATCCAGCCCCGGTGGCCGACGCGCCGCCCTATGAACCCCCAGCTCCGGTGGGTCCCCCGCCTGTGAGTCCTCGGGATCCTGAGCCTAGGCAGGCGAGGACTGTACCTCCGCCTGAGACTCGCATGCCACCGATGCCTGAGCCAGTGGTAACAATGCCTCCAACCCCTTTACCTACTCCATCGTCTTCCTCCTTGTCCCCTTCAGCCCTGGCTCCGGTCTCACGGTCGCCTGCATCCCCTCCGATGTCCCCCTCAGCGTCCCCATCAGCCCCTGTTCTGGCCCCACAGAGGCCTGCTGCTCCAGCGCGCCCCACCTTCCACCCACCGAGGGTCCCTTCAGTTCCCCGTTGCCCCTTGCCCTTAGCTCCCTTGCCCCCTGTGTTCACTCCCTGTCCTGCTTCACCGTCGTTCCCTTCTAGTTCCTTCGTGCCCTCCATGATTGCCCCTCGTCCCTCCATGCTTTTGCTCCCCTCTGGTCCCTCTGTGCCCCATGTGTTTCCCCCTCGTCCTTCAGTGCAGTCTAGTCCCTTTGTACCCTCTGCATTTGTCTTCCTCTCTGTTTGGTTCCTTTGTGCCTCCCGTGTGTCATTCCCGTCCTTCTGTGTCTACGTCTCCTGCTGGTCCCTATGTGCCTCCTGTGCTTCCTCCTCATCCTTCCGTGCCTTTATTCCCTGGTCCCTCCGTTGTCCCCTTTGTTGATCCCTGGTCCTGTGTTTCCGTCTTTGTGTTTGTCTGCATTCCCAGTGGTTTGTGGCTTATTGTTTGAGTTGTCCTCCATGTGCCAGTTCTGTGTGTCTGTGCTGTTCCCTGTGCCCCGTTGAGGTTGTTGTTTTTGTCGCTTCGCTCCCCTTAGGCGCGCCCAGAGTGCGCGCCTTTGGCGGGGGGTCCTGTCCTGCCCCGATCGTCCGCTCCTTCTGTGTGCCACGCCCCCTCATTAACCCCGTGTGGATTTCCCGTGTTCACCAGCTGTTTCTGATTATCTTTCGTCCACCTGAATTTAAGTCTGCGTTAGGTATGTTTTCCCCAGTCTGGTCATTGAAGTTTCATGTCAGTCTTGTGTCTTGCCTCATGTGTTCTTACAATAAATCCCTCGTTCCCCTGCTTCCTGGCCTCCCTGCTCCTGTTTCTCCGGTCGGCGCGTGTGACAGTATCAGTCTCATCACCAGATTACATGCTCATTTCTTCAGTGTATTCATTTTTGGTTAGTTGATTAGTCTGGTTAAACTTATATGCGCACTTTACCATCCAAGGACAAGAGAGCAAGAGCTTTTTTGTGTAAACCAACAATGCAACTCATTTTGTTTCAAGCCAAAAAACACTTTACAATTGCACTTATTTTTATGGCAAGCGCTCTTTTATGACGTAGTATTCAAGCGCCAGGTGGTTCGCTGCTGGTGGTGTGAACGCAAAAGTGAATTTTTAGGCTGTGATGAGCGGTTCTCCACTTGCCGTGTGGATGCAGCCTAAGGGGTGACATGACCCAGGTATATAAGATTCTAACGAGTCTAGGTGCTGTTCATCCAATTTGTTACTTCAAAATAAGTTGTAATTTAAGAGCCCATGGCCACAGTCGAAATTTAGTGGCGGAACACTTTAGTTTGGATCTGAGAATCAACTTCTCACGGCGTGTAATGCGAGTATGAAACAGTCTGCCCGAAGGGGTAGTGCAAGCTAAAACCCTAGATTTCTTCAAATATGAACTTGACAAGATCCCACAAACTTTAAATTATTAGTTTAATTCTCTCCAAGTGAGCTGAATGGCCTCCTCTTGTTTGCAACTTCCTTATGTTCTTGTGTTCTAAGTATGTATTGACTTTCATGTAGAGACAGCCCTTAAGTCAGGCTACAGGAAGGTCATCATGGTGTCTAGAGACCTGTTTAAGAACCAAACTCTGGGTCTTTCAGAAATCACACCCCATTCTCCTGCATGCTCAGCCAGACTGATGGAAGACAAAGATTCAGCATACAATATTTTCCAGGATCAGTGACTGGATACTGTATAAAGAAAATCTGAACATTTGGCAGGTTCCCTCAAAGGTTCCCTGTCACAGAACCATGAACTGAAAAATTAGAGATAAACCAACAGAAGAAATGCATTATTTTCCTCAAATTTACTTTCAGTTACTTTTAGTTTTCAGTTACCTTCAGTACTCAGTGGCTGCTGAGAGAAAGAGCAGGCCTGTTAGCTTGAGCTCATCCTAGTGCTGTTCAGGTAAGCAGACCAGGGCCCTGTATTACGAAGCTAGGCTTCGAAGACAAGTTCCAGTTTGACAAAACCAAACAAATGCAATCTGAGACTGATGGTATCACGATGCTGACTATCAGCAATCTGTGTCAAGCCAGGTTTTCTTACTGAAGCCAAGATTACTTCCTTAGCACATAAAAGTGTGCTGTATACAATGATCAGTCAATCACGTAAAGCATGGATTGCAACAGGGCTACTTGTTTCACTGCAGCAGAACAGAGAATTATTATGGTAAAATATGAAGAATTCTAACGTACAATAATGGCGAAACGCAACACCATAGCTGCTGTCAAAGCTAGAAAGGCATGCTGGCAGCAGATTGCTGACAGCGAAAATGCATACATAAAGTTTGATTGTCGTTAAGATAATTGTCTTCATTTCCAAACATGTGCTTTGTGGTTTTCATAATTATCCTTAGTCTTTTTATTCATATTCATAATTCCATTTTATTATTCAGTATTAAACTTGTCACCCTTAAAAATCCATTCAATATTCCTTCATCCATCACACACACACCCCCACACACGCATGCACGCACACATGTAGGGTATACATATCTTATGGGGACCGCTCATTCATTTCAATGGGAAAAATGCTAACGCTAACTATGACAAGCTTAACCCCTACCCTGCCCTAACCTTAACCATAAGTAACCTAACAAAATACAATACAATACAGTTTTTGCATTTTTAGTTTTTTCATAGCAGTCACCGATTTTTATAAAATAGAGTTTTCCCTTATGGGGACC
>JAOYFF010000001.1:52479735-52505478 GCA_025773925.1 Cryptomyrus ogoouensis
ATAATTACTGATTCTGATTGGTCAGAGGCTTCACACCTGACTGACAGGCAAAGGAAGGCTGGAAAACCAGCAGTGCTCAGACCTCGAGGACCACTTTAAATGCATAAAGTGAATGAATGAGTGCTGTAGTATTACCCCAAGCTTTAGGTAGATACACCACGCTTTTCTTCTATAAACACAGTTCTGTCTGCTCTGTTCTCAAGTTTTTGAGCAGGTCTTACAAGTGCGTGGTGTGACATCCCCCCCCCCCCCATTAAGCCATGCTAGACAACCTCCTCTGCTGGTGGGCCCTGTTCTATTAACAGTTTAGAACTCATTTCTCGTCTCTTCTTGCGGAGATAAACGCTGGGCCTAGGGATCTTCCTGCTGGGGTGGGATGCTGGAGCGGGTCCCCACAGCGAAGCTTCTCCATGATTCAGTGGTTTATTAATTTATTGTATTGCCAAGTTGCACAAAGCTTCTTGTTCACTAATATGTTTGAGTATGCCTTAAAAAAGAGAGCAATATGTGATACAGTATGTGGGGAAAAAACACAACACTATAATGTACCTGTACTCACACTTAATAAATAAATAGGCAAATTTCTATTATATTTCTAACGGAAGGATGTATCTCAGGGTAGAAGGATTTTAACATAAGCTGGACAATTCCAAGCTTGATACATGAGTTATTTAACAGGCAAGGATTTTGGTGGTTATTTTCTACAACAATTCTAATTTTCATTGTGGAGTCTTGTTGAAATGGCTGGTTACACCTGCCAGGTGTTTCCTGTTCACCTAGCTAGATGCAGACCTGTATCTGATGCTGACATTGTTGAATCATGAATGTGTAAGATCCAGGGCTGATGTGGCTCCTGAAAATCTCATTTGATTATGTCATATCGCCTGGATCATGACCCATGACCCAGGCTGCCCTGTGATTGTGACATCATCATTGGGGGACTGTTTAGATTTCTACTGGGGTGGGCTAATTGTCATACCAGTACTACTGTAATTTTGGTTCTGAACTAGCAAGAGATGATTCAGTGGGGTGGCCTAAATTCAGTCCTCAATGAGTTCAATAAGCAACATAAAAAGTTTGCTATTTCACAGGAATTTTCAGTTTCACGTAATAGAAAAAACTAGGTCTTTGCTTCCCTCTAGTGGTAAATAATGTGAAGTACACCTATGTACAAAGAAGTATGAAATTAAATGTGTGAAACCTCACTCCACAGTGAACATAAAACGGAAGGAAAAAAAAATGGAGCAGATAATGTACAACATTTACCATAAAATAGCAATATGCTATACATTGTTAATACTGCTAGACAATCCCACATGTAAAAGAAGATAACTATGGAAATAATAAGCAAGACACTTTTACTAGAATAACAGTGCCTGGGAAATTTAAAAGACTGGCTGGAAATTTTCTGTCACCAACATAACCCCTAAAAATGCTAATGTAAGAAGCCGTTTAGTAAAGCCTGGTAAGGTTTTGTGATTGAGTTCCTATCTAATTAATTCACACATTTAAGTGGATCAGTGAAATGGCTTCAGAAGAGGATTTATAGCTCTTATCGCATATTCCTTTTTCATCTAACCAGTTTAAACAGTTGGTCTTTCATCAAAATATACATTACTAGTGCATATTTTCTCAAAGCAATTAAATGTTAATAACATAATGGATTAATGCAGTTGGTTTGGAATTAATAAAAGCAGAACATCCAACAAATCAGGAAGACACACTTGCAAAAACATAATAAATTGAAATATGGCACATTAAAAAAATCTCACTTATATTGCTGTCAGGTAATAGAATTACCTGACACATGTGATGTTCTCATAGTTCCCATGGAAACTGACTATACGCCCAAACCGTTAAACGGTGTTACTTAAGACACTCCTAGGAATACATTACTCTTTTTTCTGGGCTAACAGATCCATAAGTCAGGGCAAACCATAACGTGTAAAGGGCCAGCCCCTGTCCCTCAGTGATAAAAATGATGGATGTGACTCTCATAGTGAGTGGGTCTTCATTAAGTCTGTTCACCAGGGCCCTGCAGATTTATGGGATAGATTCAGCTTGATCCACTGCACTAGGAACCGGGAACATTTCTCTAGCTAACTAGCTAACATTTCTCACTAATCATGTTATGTTTTGGGCCAAGTCAACAATGGACACAGATGGCTTCTTGTTTTACCAGGACACTGAAATAACCAAAATGTGTTTTAGGTGAAGTTCATTCTTTCCTGTGTTGCAACTCACAGCATGAGCTGAATGATGTGAATAAACTGAGATTGAAATTTAGATACTACCTGATTTAACTGTAATCACATGAGCATAATTTCCCTCTATGATGCATCTTGCTGGACACAGGAACCCTGCTGATGGTGACCACCTTGATGTGGTGTGTGCTCCCTCTGGTGGCCCAAGACAGGCATTGCACACTCAATGACACGTAACCAGGCGGAACTGACACGCACATTTAAAAGTTGGCCATTGCAAAATGAAATGGAAATGTCCCATTTAACAGGTCAGGGCTACACTGCTGCAGGTGGTTACCATTTTATTCCTCTTATTAAAGTATCATTCAGCTCCAGAAATTATATTAAACCCTCTGATTCTAACCTAACCATGGTCAACCCCACCCCCAGCCCCACAAGCGATCTTCATAATGGAAGAAGGGAGAGGGGTGATCAGCCCCCGCAGCGTAGAGAGTTATCAAGAAGGAATTACGTTAATCATTGTTAATTAAAAATGACCTTAAAGTTCAAGAAACCTAAATGAGGGCCTGAAACACTACAACAAACCGGAGGCTGAAGCAGGGTCACTGGACTTTGCAGGACGTTTCTCCGGACCTCGAATCTCCTCAGCATAATGGAATCACACTGTGCATGGAATCCAGCTGGATGAACAGCCCCGCATACAATAGGTGCAGAACCACTTCCACCTGACGTTCACTTCCTGCTTGTTGAAATAACACTCAAGAGGACTATGTTGAAGTAGCTCCTTTTATCTTGGCCTTTTTCTCAGGAAGAGCAAAACGAATGACTGACAATAAACCATGATGGCTGCAATGGAGAAGAAACACTATCTATCTAACCTAATATAACCAGATATTTGAGGACAATCTGCCAGTTCATTTATGACTTACAGCATTAGTCATGTCTGTATACTTTATCTCTTCACAACTTTTCAAGCTGTCAGCTTGAATGGACCCCAAAATGGACTGATCTTTCCAGAACCATAAAAAGGTCTCAGCTTAGGTTTGGTTCTGGCAGTTGCTTCTGCTCCTTGTTCCTGGGACACTTGGAAACACAACTTGAGGCAGCTTCTTCATTAGTATGCGGTGCCATCCATAGGCTCCAAGGCCAGCCAATGATGTTTGAAATGCACAACAGCAAACTGGAGTGAACACAAGCTAACTAAAGGCTTGGACTAATTAAAGAGGGAATAAAAATTTAATTCCTATACAGATTTTAGGAACAAATGTATTAAAAAGTCCAGCGGTAGTAGAGTCAACGTGTGAGAAATGTAACTCGCATTCAATGATTCATCATGACACCGAGGACGTCACCTTGAAAGAGGTGCACCTGCTGGAGGTGGGGGGCTGGGATGCACTGTGTGTCAGGAAGGCGTTACGCTAAGTCATTCTCCATTTCCAGGGATTTAATTCAAACAAAATCAGGGTTAACACAACATCACAAAAAGGCACCTGAAAAAATAGGTGTTTCCATGCTGCTACATGCTACATGCTGTCTCTTTCCTGTCTCTGGTTATGGTCCGACACTGAAGAGAACCATATGTATAAGGGTGAAAACAAGGGACATGTTACAGGAATCACGTGTGTGTGTGTGTGTGTGTGTGTGTGAGAGACATTATTAGTGCATATTTTCTCAAAGCAATTAAATGTTAATAACATAATGGATTAATGCAGTTGGTTTGGAATTAATAAGAGCAGAACATCCAACAAATCAAGAAGACACACATACAATAACATATTAAACTGATGATGTATGATGCATCTGAACATCCCACCCAAATAGCAGTAGAAAAAATTAAAAAAATTAAGAACGTTTGGTGAAGCAGTTTAATCTCACACTGAAAAAATTGAAAAATCCAGCCTTTAATTAAAATAAATTTATTGAAAGAAAAACAAATGCCACATTTTCTTACATCAAGAAAGTATTATTTTGAAGAAAAACACATGTGCCACAATTATTGGCACCCCAGCATTTAATACTCTGTACAACCTCCCTTTGCCAGTATAACAGCACTGAGTCTTCTATAACATTTTATAAGGTTGGAGAATACCAGGCAGGGCATCAGAGTCCATTCCTCTTTACAGAATCTCTCCAGACCATCCAGGGTCCTAAGGCCCTCCCTTATGCACTCTCCTCTTCAGCTCAGCCCACAGGTTTTCAATGACATTCATGTCAGGAAATTGAGGTGGCCATGGCAGAAGCCTGATTCTGTGGTGAGCTAACCATTTTTATTTTGATTTGCATATGTGCATAGGATCGCTGTCCTGCTGGAACATCGAATCACGGCCCAGTTTGAGTTTCCTAGCAGCGGTAGCCAAATTTTGATTTAAAATGTCCTGGTATTTCATGGAGTCCATAGTGCCAGTTACCCTAACAAGGTGTCCAGTGCCTTTGGTGGAAAAACAGCCCCAGAACACTACAGAACCTCTAGCATATTTTGCAAATGAGAAAAGGTTCTTTTCGTTATAGCCATCCTTATTTTTATGCTAAACCAACCTTAAATATTTATTTCCAAAACGCTCCATTTTTGTTTCATCAGACCATTGATTTTGGTTCCTTCCAAATAATCTGTTAGCATAAAGGTGTTGTCTGATGGTTTTTTTGGAGACATGGTAACCCCAAGATTTTACTTGGTTTTGTAATTCACCAACAGTGATCCTTGGGGATTTTTTTTCCTCTCTCACGATCCTCCACACTGTACATGGGGGCAAAATAAACTTGGGTCCTCTTCCAGGCATTTTTGTAACAGTTCCAGTTGTCGTCCACTTTTATTTTAATTTTTTTATTATTGCCCCAACAGTACAAAGGGGCATTTTCAGGCGAGTAGCTATTTACCCATTCCCTGCCTTATGATGGTCAACACACTTCTCCCTCATTTGGTTTGTATGTTCTCTTATCTTTCCCATGTTGATGGATGACTAAGAAAATTTATGCTCTGTCACCTCATATCCTCCTGAGACCCAAGGAAAAAAGTGTCCTTCAATTGTAGGTTATTTGTCTTTGGAGGAAATAGGACATCTTACAATTTAGATTAATAATGCAGATTTCTTTAAAAATCTATTTTTCTATTTAAAAATCTATTATTTTCTCTTATTTTTTCCACGGCTGTATATATACTGGTCCTGCCCGAAATTTCAGTCAACAACCCAGCAAACAAAAACAAAAGCAAAAACAAAAAAACAAAAGAGTGCAAACAAAGGAATAACTTGGATTTTATTGCCATTTTGTTTAGTGCTTGTTACAGACAAATGTTATTTGCTGTACTGCATAATCCCCCCCTGTACGATTAATTTGTTATTTTTTATAATTATATTAACTGTTATTACTATACAATTTTCTGTAATTAAGATGCATGTAGGGTAATTTCTAGGCAATTTTCTCTGCATGTCCAATTGTGTGATAACATTGCTGTTTCTAACCTGTGTAAATGACTCTACATCTATATGAAAATGCATATATTGTTTCTGAACAAGGTCTTAGAATTAGTATTATAATTTTTTTGGTATATATGCCTGTATGATGTCACCTCCAACTAAAATGAACACTGATGGTCATATCAAGAGATTCGTCCTCTTGATACAGGTACATTTTCAAGGACTTCGGACTTTCAAGGTCTCTCCAGCGCTGCTTGTCACCTGGACATATCTGCTTCAGCTCTGCAGGACTTTCTGACTGGCGGCCCAGACACAGGCAGGGACTGAGAGTGTGACTTCCAGGAGTCCATGACCTTCACTGCCGCAGGGCAACATGGAGACAGCTGTCTGGTGTAATTAAACGTGTTTTCTTACTCTGCGTCGGACTGTTCTGAGAGTGTTAGGGATTTAGCGTGTCTTATCAGGGTTTGTCTGCTCCTACCATGTGTGATTATTTCATATTACTTAATGTAATCCCTCACGCCCAAGAAGTTGACTGTGTTTAACTGTGAAATGATGACGATGGAGCTGCACTTAGCACAGGAATTACTGCTGGAGTCTGCTCTTATGGCTTTCTAACTGCTGCAGTGTCAGTAGTGAGTCTAACCAGTAACAAGTCCTGCATTTATACCACACGCAAGCTGTAAGTGTACAAAACATTTCAGCAGAGAATATTTCTGAATGTCTAAAATTTGGTCATGTGTTTGTTGATTCACCATTGATTCTGGCATTTAAAAGGCTGTTTGCTTGCGGTTTGTGATGCTGAGAATATCTGGCCGTGAGTTTCCAACTTGGTAGCAGGCAGGTCGGAGTGGAAGATGAATGCTCACCCGGTTAATGAAATAAGATTATTGAAATCAGTGTGGTGAGGCTTAAGGGATCAGCCACAGCTAATGAAGACCCATGCGCTTAATCTGACATCCTCTGTGAAAGAAAAGGCACTGAATAATAGGGACGATATCAGAGCCTTCACAGCCTAGCTCCTCAGGGTATCAGCACAGCGAGCAGTGGATGTTTAATTACCTAGAAATATCCAATAATGAACGACTGTGAAGTAGAGAGTACACCCTTCCCGCCCCAACATGCATGCTGTTATATGTGCTTCCGGAGTCCTGATCAGCATCTGAACATCCTACCCAGACCTCTGATTGGTGCACCCTAGCACTGTAACACTAGGCTGTAGCATCAGGCATTCAACACTGCACCCACCTCTGCCGACTGTAGCATCTTCACAGAGCCAAATCAGACGTTCTGGCTCAGAATATCACACGACAGATTCCTCCCTGTGCACCGGCATGAACTTAATGCCTGCTAAAGAGCCCAGGGGCGTCCCGATATGATATGGCATGTCGATTTGAGTGACGGCATTTTTATATGCGCAATGTGACTTGGCCTTGATGCACTTCCTCCGCGCCGCATCCTTACGCGCTGCTGTCCTTGTGTAATTTGCCCTTAATAAAGTCCTTTCACTGAACGATGATGCTTTTTGCCCTGAAGTATTGCCTTGGAGGACAAACATCTCAAGCATGCTGTTGAGAGTAATGCAAATGAACAGCTCTCTCATGGAGGCACACTGCTGCTGGCTGATGCTACCCTCGAGTATTTTTCATTGTACTGTCCCAGAAACCTGCCTATGATTTTTTGGTCCTTGAAGACAAAGATTGGCACCATCCTGACATTTAATAGCACCTATATTTCCATGTAAATGGAGGTCTTTGATTGTTCTTTGAAGTTATTTGTTCTTCTAAGGTGTCTGGAAGTGACCCCCAGTCTGCAGAGAGCTAGCCCTGGAAGTATCCCCGTCCAGCCAGAAGGATGAGAGCCATATGCGATGCTAGCCGAGGCAGCTGGAGCCTGATGGATGTAACCATTGAATCGTTTCATCAGGGAGAGTGTGTCCAAGCCATATGCCAGGTCTCTAACTTATCGAGGTCACATTGTAAGATTTAAGCTTGACCATGTGTTCCAGTTATCCACATTAACCATGTGGAAGCTTAAGTGGGTCATCGCTATATGATCAAAACATGAAGATAAAATGATCTGAATGGAAAAGCACCACTTCCACCTTACTAACCCTCACCTTGACGATTTGGCATAGTGTAATCTAAAGATTTCTGGCCCTGGAGTGAATCCTCGTCTCCACATTTCAGCATCCTCCTGCATTATGGCTTGTTCTTGTCCTTCTGGTGATGGAAACTTCAACAGTGATGAAGAGCATCCCAACTAGGGCTGTCACTTTTTTCAAAAATCAAGTCTGAACGAATTTCAAATGTCATACAATTTCTTCGAATATATTCCAATACCTGTGACCCCCCCCCCCCAAAAAAAAAAGTGAAACAGAATCATTAGTATTTTATTAACAGCCCGTACAATGTCACATTTTTACGGAGCCCCTAAGTGGTCAGGGTACGAAAATACTGTAGCGCATATCCCAGCATGCCCCGCGTGCAACTATAAATAGCCCCTGTCTGTAATTGTAAATAGCTCTTGTTGTAAGGTTGTTGTTAACGGTTGCATTTCCCTATTGTCGCGCGTGTGTTTGCCTGTATCTTGTGTGTACCCTGTCTGATCCTCACGTGTATTTAGCTTGTGTAAATCTCCCACCGTGTGAGCACCTTACAGTTCGGCGTCTGACAACATTGTGTTTCCACTCTGTGTATTTGGCTTGGGCCTCATTGGGTGCTTGTTATAGTCCTGTTAAGAACTAATATTAAAGAGCGTGTTTTCCCCGGCAAGCAAGTGTATTTGTCCTTCTGTGCTCCCGCAATACCTCGGTTTGCCTGGTTTGCCTAGTTTTGTGTTGCTAATAGCGTTTGTATTGTGTCTGTTTAAAGTACCAAACGTAGAATCAATGAACTAATAAGTATAAACCTAAATGATACAGACATGTCCAGATGATTGTGCTTCACGCATTAGACTAAGGCGGATAATGCACACCTGTAACTTTTATATGTGTGTTTTTAAACTCGTTTACTAGTAATTTCACTGTTTACATTCACTGCCAGTAACTGTAAATAAGACAGCTGGGCTATTTAACATGAAGTGCACATAAAAACATTGAAATACTAATATTTGCTCGTAAAGAAATCTGGAAAACCAAGGGGTGTTGTGTGCTTTTGTTGATATTAAGACATTACAGCCGGAAAACTGAATGTAAAGTTAAATTTATCACGGTGTCATAGTCAAGCTTAAGATCCAAAACAACTTTTGGATATAGGCCTCTACCTCTTTGGAATTCTCGCTTGATGATATATGTGGGGATATGTGGGTTTGTGCTGAAATATCCCAGAAAGCAGGTTCGAGTATAAACCTTAACTCCAAAACCGCGGTAAAGGTAGCTTTATATGCAGTTTTATGGCTGTAATATAGTCAGTGTTTCTTATACATTTCAGTGTTTGTGTGTGCACTTCACGTTCAGTAGCCCAGCAGTTTTGCTTAGAGTCACCGGTGGAGAATGGTGCAATTATTAATAAATACATGTAAAAACACAAATGATTAAAGTTACATGGTGTACATTGTCCCCATAGTTTAATGGTCAAAGTACACTTTACAGGACATATATTATTTCTATCTTTTACTGTAGGTTGACCCTTGCCATCACATTGCAGCAAATATCACATGGGCAAGTGTGCTGGGATCGCATAAGTATTGTGAGGGAACGCAAAACTATTTCAAAAAAAATTTTCCCACCCTGACCTTTAAGGGATCCGCAGACGGCAGACAACAAAATTACAACAAACTGTCTATTGTAATTATTGGCTACGTGACATTTTAAAATTTGAATGGGCTTATTATAGTTTGAATATGAATTTTCCATATCATGTTTGAACAAATGTTCGAATATTGGTTAAAAAGTGACAGCCCTAATGCAGACTGGCTCCATGATGACCAACAAAATCTCTGGTCCTGTGGCATGGTAAGGTTAAGCTCATGGTTTGGTGGAGGTTAGGAAGAGTTTCTGTCCATTAAAGTATCCAGAGCAATTTCAGCATGCCACACGTTTCAGGGTCAATGAATAATTAAGCCTGTAAAGAATCTGCAAGCCTGAAACAAATGTAGCCATCAAAAATATTTTTTTTACATTTATATGTTAATGGTTTTGATGAATTTTGGTTTAGCATAGTTTCTAGCCTGTATTTATAGGGCAATTCATATTACATGCATCAACAGCCAGTAAGTTAGCTAAAAATGCTAATGTGGAATCCCACACACAGAGCACTCAGAAACACACAAGTGTGGTGTTTTACACACCAAAATAATACAGAGCATTTTGATTGGTTGTTTTCTGTAGGCTGCATGATGACACGGTCCTTTTTTGTGACGCCCATTAGGTGGTGGCCGTGTTTAGAGTGCTTGTATTGCGTTAAGGTAGTTTTCCTAAAGGAGAAATAAAAAGCTTTAAGTTCGAGGCTGCCGATGTTTGTGTCTGCTATCTTTTAACATCCAAGAACACATTCTCACATATCGATACACAACAACAAGCTATTCAGGATTTCTCCTGTGAAAGTTGCCAGAGCCCATCTAACCACATTGGGCTGTCCCACTAATTCGAACCTGGGGAGGCCACCGGACTTACTGCAGCACGGTTTGTTGCAGACTCACCCATTGACAGGTGGGCTTGAATAATTCATGTGGGCATCCAGGCAAACCAGGGCCTGCCCAGTTCCCAACATGCCAGATGAAATCCGCTGGTTCTGGGCTAGTGCTCCTGGGGAGGGAGGTGCAGGAGATCAGTGGGGGTGAACAGCCATGTAGCAGGGCTGCATTTTCTGAGGGCTGCCCACTCTATGTTGTGTCCTTATATCCTCCAAGGCAGGAATGGAGGGAACCTTTCTAGAAGGACCAGGTTATATACAGGTTCTGTGTTGCAGTAACAAAATGCGGATGCTGCACAGGTCAGGTTCAAACACACAGCATTACCTAACTGAACAGTTATCCTTACAAAACTGTTAGAGGTATCCCACCTTAGCTATAATGATTTCAGGCAAATGAGGGATAACTGAGAGGGGGGGGGTGTGACTAGACTTGGGCTGCATAATGGCAATACCCTCCCCGCTCAGCAAATTTTATCAGGAAATACTAGAATACCGTTGCTTTTTAAAAGACTGTATATCACAGTATATCTGAACGGTATGTCGATATGAACAATTAGATACCGCCCAAGTCTAGAGCTGACTGGGAGGGTGGTTGTAATGGCAAGATTTGTTGGTTGGGGGTTGGGGGTGCTGGAGTTTCTAACCAGTTCATTATACTGCCAATTTCCAAGACACTGCATATTATTCACGGGTATCAGAGAGCTGCTGACAAATTGTGGGAGACTCCCAGAACTTCCAGGAAAGGTGGAACGTCTACTGTTCACCTTATTGAACTGTTATCCTTACTGAACTGTCATTCTTCAAACTCCAGACAGCTTTCATCAACCATACAGAAATTAACCTATTTCAACTTAAACAGAGAACACTACTATCAAAAATGCCCAAGTGGTCAATGGTCCAGACCTTCACTTTTCTATCTCTTTAATAAATATTATTAACACTGTGTTAGTGATGCACCGATGACACAATAAAGTGCAGGACAAGATGGAGGCCTCAGCAAGGGGAATCGTGCGACACAATGACAAGCTGGTTTTATAGTTTGGCTCAACCTCATCTGGGAGCGATGGCGAGAGGGCCAGGAATGAAAAGAACATCAGACATTAAAGGAAAACCAAACTGAGCTGGGGAGGGGTGATTTTAGAACCTGGCAATGCCCAAGGACTGTGGGATAAGTCTAATAAATCAAGACAGATAACCACAGTGAGCTAACTCCGCACTCCTGAGAAAGATGGCTGCCGCCCACTAGCGTGCTTTCTGGCTCTGAGTGGGAGCAGGGAGGGACTTCTGTCATTCTCTCGATGGTCGGACTACTGATGAAAGTATACTTTCCTTGAAAATTTTCCTCTTCTGCTGCTTCCCATTGTTTGGTGAGTAGCATTCTGTCATCTAAATGAGATTAGTCAGCCAATTAAGGACTGGCGTGCATGTGAGTCTTTAGGGAAGGCGTTATTTTAGGAGAGAACAGCGGTTTGAGAGATGATGATCACACAGTGTGCAGTTAGGACAATAGATGATGTTTGGCATACACTATCCATACACTACAAATATGAAATGGATGCTGTGAGTGCCCCCCCACATCCGCTTGGCGTGTATATTGCCCTCCTCAGCATCCAAAAGCTTCCTAAGTACGTTGAATGGACACAACCAGATATTTTAATTAAAACAAACAATATATGACAAATCAGTCTAAACGAGCTTAAAGATTTCTTACATTTACAGGCCAAAAATGATTACAATATAATAATTAATATTCACAGCACACAAGAATAAACATACACCCTTATGTAGGGACGTAGGTTTCATATTAACATTGGGGGCAGGGATATCGGGATCAGGGGTTATTCATCTAGTCCAATATGGTAAAGTCCTACATTATGTACACTGAATTAGTAAAATTATGCACAGTTCGTGAGATTCCGCCACGAATGTGAGGCCATTCATTGTGGAGAAATTTCCTCACCTCATGCTCCATTATGATGCCCCTGTCATTCACAAACACATCCTAACTTTCCAGAAAGAAATACACCCAACATAAAATAGCGACTAGGGGATCTTCTCCTACACACACATATAAGTAAATATAGGTGATTTACTGAATCTCTTCTTAGCGACAAATGGGACTTTATGCCAACACTGTTTATGAACTAAATGATTCTGAGTTACTGGTAACTGAATAACTTACTTTATGGTGTTTTCCAAATAAATTCCAGGTCTGGCCCCATTTTTTTGATGCACTTAGTTATTCTTATGGCAGCAAACAGTGGGATGAAAATTGTGATTGACAGAAGTGCTATGTATCGCCGCTTTATCAGCGCTGTTTTTGGTGCTATGCTGTTAACTAACAAAGCTAGCTGCAGTTTGCAAACAGACAAGAAAATCTTTATGAAACATAATCGATATGAGAGGATTAAACTCCACCATTTCACATGGTCTTTTTTAAAATTAACTGCTGGTTATGACTCAAGGTCTTAAACGAGTTAAGTTTACATGCAAAGTCGCACCGTGCTTCTGCGCTCACCGCTGTCTATGTTGTCCCTTTTCTTGCAGGTCTGGAAGTGACCGTCTGTCTACCGGAGAGGGAGTTCAGAATAAACCGTTTTAATGGAGGGTAGGGGATCATATAATAAACCAGGCATTATATGTAACATCACTGAAGGGGATGTTCCCCCACATTACAACATGGGGGAGGGGGGGTGATGCTCCTCCGCCCAACTCTACACCTATGCCCTTATATATATGAAAATGGACAAAGAAAAAAACCCGTTGCAGGTCTGGGTACGGTGAGGCTAAAAACAAATAGCCGCTTTGCTTTAAAAACCCAATAAATCATAAGGAGTACCCTCGAGCCCTCTCTCACACCAGCTGCGCTTCACAGCTCAGGGAACTGGCATCTGTCGGAGTTCCTTTGATGCCAGAGGGACCGCAAGCTTTCCCGCTAGTTTAGTGCGCTATTTGGGGTTTCCTCTTCGGAACTTGTTCAGTGGGTATAACCGCTTCTTCTATCTCAAGACCCCAATACAGAGCAGGCACGCTGAATGATCAATGGGAGTGCTTTCCTGAAAACTGCAGCGCACTCTCCCCACGTTCTCTCAACTACTCTCTCCCCTTTATATCCTCTTTTCCCGCCAACCCGCTTCCCACCGTTTGTTTCCTGCCAATTCATTTTCCCACTTTCACACGATCACGGACCAATCAGCTCACTCAACAGAGATTAAGGCCTAGTTTAACCCTTTGTCTCACTGAGTAACCAAAAATAACAAAAAAAGTCAATAATAAGAAAGAAACAAACAAATACGTAGTGATTTTTTCAAATAAGTCCCCATAACAATAACAACATAATATATTTAAAAGAATCTATATATTTAGTAAAAATCTCACCCTGAATTCTTCATTTATGTGGAAGATTGTAAGCTCTACAATGAATAAACACATAATGAATGTTGTTGCCATGCCAACAAAATGAGAGTGCCTTGGCGATTCGAGATAAAACTGGATAATGTTTGTATAATGACAATGTTATTAGCATCTCGTTAAGTTTAGCGTGCCTTCCGCAGAGTTCTCGCTCGAATGCAATGGTTCTGCCAGTCGAGTCTGCCCCAGGGATCTGTGTCACTGTAGTTAAGTTTCCCTCAGCCCTTCCTGCAGTGTTATCTGCCCATGTGGGTGGGTGGTGTGGATCGATGTGCTGTGATTTCCCATCGAGGCTTATGAATACCGAGGAAACGAGAAAGAGAGAGAGAGATTGAGCGCCGCAGAACGAGAGGACGGTTTCCCGCTGGGAGGCTTCTTGTCCCATAGCCGCTATTCACGTTCTCCTTTACGGCATAGTCCGTACATCACTCTCATTCATTCTCAAGGAGCGCAGTTTTGCTCCGTAACTACTTACAGAGAAACACGATTATTTTGCCTCCTTGTTGCCGCAAGGATGATGTTTACATGACCAGTGATCCCCAGCTCCTGTCAGACCTCAGGAATCATTTTGAGCAAGAGGTACTCAGTACTTTCCTTTAGACGGAAATGAAGGGAAGCTTTGAATTAACAGGCACAACTGCTGCAGTTGGGAAACATATTAGTCTTATATTCTGACCTTGAGAAATTAAACGATTAGAGATTTAGGATACATTTCGCAGCCTGTTACATCTATTATTCATTTCACATCTGTTACAAAGCTAAGAAAGATGAACTCATTCAATGAATCACACAATATAGCCCGTTGCGTCATTGATATTAACAGGATACTTTTCCTGGATTCCTTGGAGTTCAACTTTTATCATCACCGAGCATTTCTTCATCAGTCCAGTTGTATGTTCCAGATTGTCTTGTATTATTTCAAGCTGGTAATCAATGGAAAAAAAAAAAAAAAAAAAGGCAGAAGACGACGCACCATGACTGTGGAGCTTTGTAACTCCTTTAGAGGTCACTGTTGCATAAAAATACAATGTATATGTAGCATTGAGCTCTGGAAAACTGACGTGCCATCAGTCACACACGATGTCATGTTCAATCTCAAAATAGCTCAATTAAAATGTCCAATCAATCTACCTTTTTACAGTTTAGCGTTTGTGCTAAGAGTGAGGCATCCAAAAAGTAAGCTCACTTAATTTCGCTCATTAGTTAGGGTACTTTAATTTTGTTTCTATTAATCCCATGCTCTGTGCATAAAATGCAATATCCACCAAGAGCCATTTTTTAGGGACAAAAAAAGTCTTATCCTTTGAGGATTACGGACCTATTTATGGTTTAAGAAGTTGGACGAATCATTAAAAAATAAGTAGTATTTATAAAAGATCACATTGCATCCACCACGGGCTAACGTTCTAGCTGTCTGAGCACACCGAGAGAAACTAAGTGAAGGGGGCGAAGACCCACGCGCAGTGCCGCGTGCTATCCGCGGCCAGATGGGACTGCGTGAGACAGCCTGCGTTAACGTTCCACCGTAACTGCGATGATGACCGCACATTCACAAGAAAGCTCACGGGAGCCATTCCAATTACAGTCACGACCCATGTTTTAGGGTAAAGGAGCGTGCTAACAACACGAGAAGAGAAGAGAAGACAAGAGCAATGTCAGTACTCAAGTAACGCGCCAAACTCCGCAAATACCCACAGGTGAAATTAAATAAAGCTTTTTATGTATTAATCTACGAGTCTTTTCTCTTAATCAGTCCAACCAGCACTAATGTTCATCCTATGGTCCCTGATGATCCTCAGCCTTTATTGTCTCCATTACATTCTTCTTAGGAGATCAAATCCTGTCCTCTAATCTCTGGAAACAAAAGTTCCCTCCTGTGTAAGATTCCCTCTCTTTTCTAAACAGGCAAATCTAATGAAAGTTCAAATAGGATGAATTTGCGAAAGCCTTGATGTAGGTATGCCTCATAAAAAACCCTCATTGTTCACTTTCCTAATGCATTTATATAAAATACCAGGAAAAATAATATCCCCCAGGCCAGCAAAATTCAACAAAAACATTTTCCTCTCATTTTTCCTCCGATGCTGTTTAGTTGGGTATTTGGTTGGTGTGTTAGGATTGGGTTATATACATCAACATTATATATATATATATATATGTGTGTGTGTGTGTGTGTGTACACAAACTGCATATAGCACTACTGAGTAAGAAATTAACTGATAATCCAGAAAAAAAAGAAAAATGACTTTTTAGACTTTTCAGCCCAAGTGCTTTTTATTTTTATTAATTTATTTTTTTTCCAGGAAAACGGGTTAACTGGAGCTGGATCTTGCTGTGGGTCTCAAAATAAGTGACACGCAAAGGGGTCCATAAGGGTGACCATTGCCATGCCCCTCTCCTCTGTCTCGGTGACAGATGTCACCGTCCAGAGTGGCAGTGAGAAAGGCATGCCTGTTGTCAGGAATACTGAGGGGCCCCAGGGTGAACTGTGCACTTCAAAGGAGCATCTCCTGCAGTAACAGAAGCTCTGCTCAGAATAGCTGGACATTACCCTGCTTGAAAAGAGTGCTGAATATGGATCTCACCTCTGCCGGGCCTTTTACCCGCACGATTTGTGTACCTGTTAGATGGAATTGGTGATAAGTGGCATCACTCGCATGTTTTTTGTCAAAGAGACGACTCCAGGGGTGAAATGTATCATTAATTCGGTTAGATAAACGCATCAAGAAGGTGCTGGAAAGGAAGCGTGACGTTTCTCTGGAATGTGCCGATCAAATGAAAATGTCACGTCACATTTCACTTTTGTTTAAGCTGCATGGAAAAAGGTCCCGCGGTGTCTGTTGATAAAACATCAGCCTTATGCCAGGAAAACTCCTCCCTCCAGCGCCACTTGCTGGACACTGCATGGAAACACGACTTGTGGCTCTAAGCAATATTCAGCAATAGGGAGGGAGTCATTTTTATTTGTGACGATCTGTTTATAACAACTGAGGACGTAAACTGAAAAAGGGCACAAGTAGAACTGAACTGTGACAAATAGAATTGAACTCATCTGGTCCAGTTAGCCTCACGTTTAGGGCTTCTGTTAGCTTGCTGGTGTGTGCTGCCCCTGCAGGACCTGGTACTGGAAACAAATCATGGCTGCCTGCAGACTCAGGAGCAAAGCAGATCTGACCCTAGAGGATAGCCCCCTAGACTGAAGAATGGAGAGACTCCCTGAGGTGTAGGGATTAGAACCCATGCTGGCTGGTTTCCCCCTAACTCCTCATCAGGACAACTAGCCCATCGGAGCGCTGTTTACATCTAACCCTGCCCCCCCCCACACACAATGTGCAATCAAACAAGTTTCACTCCTCTTAAAGAGCAATTTGCAGCACCTCCAGCTAATTATTTGTTGATGTGACTAATAGATGAATCTGAGTGAGGCACATTATGCTGTCGTGTGTTTAGGGACACAGAGAGCAGAGGCTAATTTCCCAGCAGACACTGCACCTCGAAAGCCTGCCCTTCGCTTATGCATGAATAGATACTTATTCTTCTTTTACGGTGTGTCTTTATCCACTTTCCGAGGTCAATTAGGGGTGGATGACCATACATTCTCAATAAACATTTCCTGAAGAGGTTTTTCAATCAAACGTCTTGGTTAGTATGAGAGTTACATTAAAACTGGATGATTATAATCAAATGTAGTAGGAGGACCCTTGTACAGAAGAAACAGTTCATTTTAAAATGAACCAAATCTGCATGGTGAAAGCACAGCTGAACGTTATTAAAATCATAATAATTACCTCTTGTAGTGTAGATACTGGAGCTGGTGGGGTAACAGTGATAACCTTTGGTAAGGAAAAGCTTTTATTTGCGGGTTTCCCAAGATCCTCTGTGGGATCTGGTGAGTGAGACAAACTGAGTGGAAAGTGGTTTGATCTAATTAGGTAATTATATTGTTCAGAGTGGCCTTTCATTCAAAGCAAATTATGTAACATGCTAATATGAGGCTAATATACATGACAAACTAACACAAGGCTAATGTCAGAATCAGAATCAGAATCTTTATTTTTTGCCAAGTACCAGGTATTCAAGAAATTTGTCTTGGTGAATGTGTAAATATAATATCAATCCAATAAAAAGGTAAAGTAAAAGATAAAAGATATCCCATATAAAAACATAATATAGACTATACATGTGCAAACTGCAAATAGAAGGATGTGCAATGCAATATGTTATTGTTCTTGCACATGACATGCTAATGTACTTGACAACATGCTAAATCACAGCTAATGTTAGGGTAACCACCTAATTCATGTAAGGGGGGACATTATGAGCTAGGACGGGGTTTGCAAACTAACATTTCAATTAAAAAGACCTGGATTTCACATTAGCACTGAGTTCTTGCTGTGTGCTGATTGATCAGTCTCCTATAATAATGCATGTGTCACTAATGTTAATATGAAACAGCTGGATGACTCTTCAGTCAAGAAAATAAACCAGTAAAAGCACAAGAAAATTTTAACTAATTAGCCAAGCACAGCCTTTCAGTCTTAAAGTAGTTACATTTTTTCAGACTCTCATGCTCATGCAAAAAATCTGACTGCAAATCTATATCATTCCATTATTAACCTAAAATTACCCACATCAAAAGCATTGTGGTAGTTTGCAAGCCATACAGACTATTTAAAAGTTAACAAAACTGTTACACACATGTAAATGAGTGTTCAGACTTGTCTTGAATTGAAAATCTCACGCCAGTCAACTGACCAAAGTTGGTGACACAGATGATATGTTAATACCATTTAATGTATGTGACATGCTAATACAACTAATGTACTGCTTCATTTTCTCATGCGGTTTCCCATGAAGGAGAATTAGCTGAAAATAAGCATATAGCTTCTTGGAGTGGGACAGGTAGCTGCAGGCCCCTCGTTCTTATCTGCTTGTACAGCTGAAAATTACCAAATATAGGTCCTTATCCGCCCTGGTCCCAAAGTATGACATTTTGCGGGGGGGGGCGAACTGTTCCCCAGCAGCTTTTAAAATACGTATGTGGCTGGTATAAACAGCATGGGTGGTCTGGGTGACAAGAATGCAGAAATAAATATTGTGGATATTGATCCGAGTAAGTGGCTGCTAATGATATTCTCCCCAACAGTGAGCTCTCTGTGGGGGTCTGCTGTAAGAGATGACTGGAGTGTGAGAGAGAAACAGACACTCTTTTTCAGGATTACAGCTCAACACCATGGCCCAGAAGGCAGGGTGTGGCCCCGTTTCTGTCCCATCTGCCCACGCCAGTTTACCTGTGACATGCCCGATGTACTGGAAGAGACGCACATAAAGATAATTTAGTGCTGGGAAGGAATTTCAAATTACAGCTAATTGGAGGCTGGTTTGCATTTGCATGCGGGCCTGGGGAAGGCCATTTTCACTTCATTTTCTGCAGACTGAGAGTCTGAACGGAGTGGCGGGTTTTATACTCCCTTGTTCATAGTACCATGCTGCAGGTTCTTCTTGCACAGATGATTAGCAATATTCACGGCTAATTCAAAGTTGGGCTGCAGTCTAATCCCGGGCTTATTATGTATTATTAACATTATTATTCTGGACTCTAGAATACAGGCGAGGGGCCCAGGTCTGTTTAACGAGTCTCACTGGGTAATGGTGTCGGCTTTATGCTCGGCTCTGCTGAATGTTGGCTTTTTGGACTTTGATTCACTCCATGTTTTTCTTACTTTTGGTTTTGGGTATTTTTGTTTTTTTTTTTAGTCTGTCTTAATGAGGCCTGTATCTGTACTGTACCTCATCCTCTGCAGTCTTCTCGGATTTTTCACACAGGTGTGTTGATCTGACTATGATTTATAAAATGACAGTGAGTGCAGCCTTAAAAAACACCATCACAGGGCCAGGTTTGCTGCTTCTCCAGTCCCACTCAAAAAGGCACATCAGGCCCCTATAGTGTCTGACGGTTTGTGGCCAGTGATTGGAATGTATGATGGTAGACGACATCAATGATCACATCTCTCCCAAACAGCAGGCGGCATCATGGTGGTCCCGGAAAGGATTGGATAGGTAACGTTACTCTGAACTAATAGGAATTCTCTTATCCCGACTGAAATCCAGCCCAGGACACAAACTGTCATTCACACTAATTTCATAGTAGGAGCCAGTAATAACACATTGGGGCAAAGGTACGTCTAGGTTCTGATTAAATTACTATGGCAGGGTTACACATTGCCCCTTGGATCAGTACCATGACGGGGCACTAGTGGTGACAGAAATTAGACCCTTAAACTCAAAATGGGTGGGACTACCTTGACCTGTCAATCACAGGCCGGTTGATTAAGTTACTGCTTCTGTGTGGGTTAAACTAGGCAGTGACTGACAGGACACCCCGACCAGCTCCCCTGTTTAAAGCCTAATCTCTCCCGTCACCAGCATAAATGTCATTCTCTGGCCTGAAAGCATAAAGAAAGATACGCATACATATGGAGCCAGGCGGTTATATCAGCTAGGCCTGGGAGTGCCACAGACAGCTGTGAGGTCTCTTTAGAAATGTGGTGGCTCCTGAAAGCGTTGTTTGGAAAAGGTTAAAATAGGTTCTAATAAGGCTGAGGATTTTAGCAAATGAGGTGAAATGATGCAATTCTGTGCTTTGATACCCTGCCCCCCAATCAAGGAGATTTCCCTTCACCTTCACTGACACCTTGACGGGGTGCTTTCAAATAGCTGTCAAATCTGACACCTGACACGGCGGGGTGGGGGTGGATGTGGATGTGGGGCAGGAACCGGGGGGGTTCACTTTCCGTCATGGTAATTAATTTTTTTCACATTGCCTCAATTCCCCTAAATCTAATCTCTACCTCAGAGGTGATTATTTCAAATATCATTCATTAATGTAGGTCTGAAACACTAGGTAGATTAAACACATGTGAAATTCAGTCACAGACAAAGAAATAAGACCAGAAAAACTGTTAAACCCACAACTGTTTACCACCACTGAAACCATGCAGTTCTGGGGGGCGCCCAAGGTTTGGGAATACTCTCTTGGCTGAAAACAGTCACCACGCTAAATACAGTGGATACCTTGATTCTCGAAAGTTTCTCATCTCGTACAACTTGGTTTTTGACCACAAAGTTCAGTAAAAAGTGTCGTAAAAATGTATTTTTAGTTCTCGATCAACCAAACGTTCCACACTGCTAGCGCTTGCGTAGTGAACACCCCTGCTAAATTGTGCTGTGAATATTCTCGTGTTTTTTTATGCTTTTGTTCCAGTGATATTGTTTTTAAATAAGCCACCATGGGTCCTATTAAGGTTTGTGATATCAGCAAATCAAAACATGGTTGTGAGAACCATGATAGAGCTGAAAAAAATTGCAGAGTATGATACAGGTGTTTGCCTGTCTGATCACTACAGGGTATGGAATGGAAAAATCATTTTTAAAATTAATTTAATGTATTTATGGGTGTTAACGTTTTTATTTATGGATTTAGCATTTATTTTGTATTTATACAGGTTTAAATAGGCAATGATTTGGGGATCTGGAACAGATTAATCCAATTATTATTTCTTATGGGAAAACTGATTTGGTTTTTGACCAAATAAGTTCCCTAACAGCCTAGATTAAGACTGAGAACCGAGGTTCCACTATATTGAATAAATGCATTCCTTGTGTAGGATATCTTCTACTAGCTAGCTACGATCTACTTACTCTACTCGATAGCTATTTATTGCGTTTTTGAGCATGGGTGGGGGGTCAACGCAATGCAAAAGCCACAGCACGAATACAAAAGCCACAACATGAAAGCAAAAGCCACAACACAAATACAGAAGTCACAATGGAAGTGGACCACAATGGAAATGAGCCACAATGGAACTGCAGCAGCACATCTATATTATTGCTCCAGGTTGCCGGGGACTATTATTGCTGGTGGACAGATTGGCTGCAGAGTTTTCAAAGAGGTTTCAGAAGAAATTAGAAAGTTATCACTTGTTATGCATTTTTCCATGTTTGATTTGAGCACAAAATTGGAAATGGAATCATTATTGTTTTTCAAGTCGTTACCTGTTTCGTGCTCAAGTCAAAAATGGAAAAAACATAACAAATGCTCATTTTCTGTTTTGGTTTTTTCATCTGACACAAGTGGCGTGACTCTGAAGTGACAGGTTACTTGAAGAAAATGGTAAAAACCACAAGAACAGATGGACTGAGGAATGTATTTTTATGAGTGGGAAAATATGTGTCCGAAATTAAAGATGGATCGAGAATAAAACGGGCTGGCACCCAGGAGCGTTCCTCAGGACCATAATCCTCCCAGTCCACCAGGTACTGGAGGCCCTGTCCCCTGCGACGGGCATCCAAAAACCGGTGGACAGTGAACACTTTGCCCTCATCCACCAGCCGGGGCAGGGGTGGAGGTAGAACAGGAGAAGCCAGAGGACTGGTCGCATGGGCTTGAAGCAGGGACACATGGAAGGCTGGATGGATGCGCCGCATGCAATGCGGAAGCTGGAGGTGCACCACAGAGGGACTGACAACCTTAGAGACTGGAAACGGTCCAACCAAACGAGGAGCCAACTTGTGGGATTGGACGTGCAAAATGGGACTGGGGTCGTCCTTAAGGCCCTCTACCTCGAACTGTCACGACAGCGCGTCAGGCTTGTGGTTCTTTATAGAAGGACCACAACAGGCAGGCTTGTGGTTCTTTATAGGGACCACAACAGGCAGGCTTGTGGTTCTTTATAGAAGGACCACAACAGGCAGGCTTGTGGTTCTTTATAGGGACCACAACAGGCACTCAACGGGCACCGAACCTAAAGACACAGTTGGGAAACACAAAGTTGTCAGACACTGAACTGCAAGATGCACACGGTGGAAGATTTATACACGCATGTATAAATACACATGAGGATTGGACCGGGTACACACAAGACACAGGCAAACACACGTGTGACAATAGGGAAATGCAACCATTAACATAAACATTAACAACAACAACAATACAAGGGTTAAGAACTGTTAATAAAGAGCGTAATTTCCCGGGCAAGCAAGTCTCCATGTCTGTCTCTGCTCCCGCGATGCCTCGATCCACCTGTCGCCACACTATATTGTGTTTAAGTTTTTACTATAAAAACCAGAAAATGAATTAACAAAAAATATTATTTGGTAGACTTGTGAACGGATTAATCGAATTTCAATGCTTTCTTATGGAAAAAATTGCCTTGGTTCACGTACAAATTGGTTCACGACCAATTTCTTGGAACGGATTGTGTTCGTGAACTGCAGGCACCACTGTATCTGTTAATGTATACCATGAATAGCACCTCCTTTGACTTAACATAAAGGAACAATAGTAAAACTTATGCAGGCCTACCATGTTTAGTATCTTTTTCATTTAAACCAACGCACAGTCTTAGGAGTGATTCAGGGTTACATTTCACTGCATGTTTTGCATGTTTAACTATGCATGTGACAAATAAAAATTCTTGAATCTTGAGTCTAGTTTAGTAAAGCACCCTGGCTCACAATACTATTCGACAGACTGGTTCAAGCATTTCATTTTTAAATAAGGGACGATCCGGTAAAATACTGGACAAGTTTCAGCTATATGTATTTCAACCTAAAAATGAATCATGCCGATGTCTAGTGGCCTAAGTGAAATCGTTGCATTACGCCATGTGAGGCGTTTTCACACCAAAGTTCTGGAACCGGGTCTGGAAGTCCTTTGGCTGTCACGCTTATACCTTTTGTACCTTGTATCTGGTCACTTTCATGTGTCACACCGCACAACAGGAACTGGGACTTTTAAGCTCGTAGGTTAAACTTCACACATAATTCGATATGAAACTACACCGCCACGCAAAAACAACAGAGGATAAATAAGTTGCTTTGTTTTAATTATTTGTTAGTTATTGGGGAGATTGATCGATCAAAACAGGACACAGACTTTTATTTATATTTTACTTATGACCTGCAACATGTTTATTATTCTTATTACATCTGGCCAGCAGATCGATCTTTCGTTTTCCACAGAATAAAAAATGATATACGCATAATGTTATCCTGCTAGTAATCTCTGGCAGGTTTCACCACTGGCACCGGCAATATCAGACAAAAGTATATTGGTTATTGATCTAATTTTCCGATGCAGAAATATGGAGACAGAAGAAAAAAATTACTAATTGATGCATTGCTACTTCTATCTCTTTTCCTGCACTTCTGCATAACTTCCAAGTTTGCTCCAGTGCTTGTGGTCAACCAGTCAGAAAGTTTTCATCAATAGTTCATTTTTGAAAGAAAAGTACCTAATCTGGAGTAGGAACTGAAAAATGGTTCTGGATCCGCCTACAAGGAACTACAATGAGGCTGAGTTTCTGTGGTGTGAACATGACAAAAGTCCCTGGTTCAGGAAAAAGGTTCTGGTTCCAGAAAAAAGTGTATGAAAGCGGCTTTAATGAAATGAGAAAATGAGATAATGACTCGTTTTTCCATTTCCAATTTTGTGCTCAAATCAAATATGAAAAAACACATTACGAACGATAACAACATTTCATTTTTTCTTTGACCCCCTTTGAAAACTTCCCCTGCAGCCTGCCTGTCCGCCAGCAATAATAGTCCCTTGGAACCTGGACCAATAATATAGATTGTGTTCCCCTTCCGTTGTGGCTTTTGTATTTGTGTTGTGTTGTGTTGTCCCCCAAAAACAACAAATCTGCCACCACTGCATCTAAATGCCTCATGACAGAAGGAATCAGAGGGAACCTTCCTGTCTTGAGAGGTCGGTTAACAACTGATCAGCCAGAAACATGAGCCTGCGATGTGGCATCATTTTTGCCATCCTGAGAGGGGTTATATTTTAGAGTGCAGAGGATCCACTCTTTTGTGAGTTAGCAGTAACATAAGTCTTTGCTGTGACATTCCTGTAAATTACTCTGGAAGAATTTAAAAGATTTAAAAGGTAAAATATGCACAACAGCCCTGAGTGACCAAATGTAACAAATTAAATATGCTAGATTTAATTAACTGTTGTGATTTCTTTTGGGCAGCCAACATACACTGACATCAGGAATGAAGACATCAGGAGGCGACACCAGGTGCTTTTATGGGGGGAGATTTCCAGAATCTTCCTCTGCTTTCTCATCTCTCTGTTGCGGGTGGAGAGACAGCATGATTGCCGGGTAGCTGGGAAAATCTAATGGTTCTGCTCTAGTACCATGAATGGGGTGCTTTTCTGTAAGTACTCCGGTGAAATTACTTTTCATTTAAGGTATCAATATAGGAATATTTTTACTAATACTTATACCAAAACGTCCTTTGCAAAGACCCAATGATAGGACGCTGCTCTGATAACACTGAGGCCATGTTTAAACCAAACTGGTGTTTAGGTTTAAACATTCAGCAGACAGAGTAGGTAAATGGTAAGGCATACTATTCAGATTTTGCATAAACATTCCTGGTGAGGGGATTTGGTATTGGAACTGCGTTTCACCACACTAAACAGTACTATAACTTTTTTTATTATGTAGGGGTGGAGTGTTTATAGTCCAAATAAGGGCCACCCGTGAGGAGTCTCATGGCGCTGTTGTTGTGGTTGATGGGACCACTAGGGGGTCAACTGTCTATTTGAAACTTAGTGACTTTATAATGCTAAATGTTTATCTGCTGCTCTTACCTTAGCTGATTCACATGATCCACAAATGGTCCAAAATACTGTTGATATAGCATTCCAACAAAATATAATGATTTGTATGTATCCATAGTCTTCAGAACATCTTCACGAACTTGATGACTTTCTCCAAGGAGTGACCTACCCAAAAGCAAGTCTTGTTTTCCTTAGAATTATACTAGCTGTCCCTTGTTGCATACGAGGAACCTATCCAGGCCATCTCCAGCGTGGGACACAGGTTATCAGTCTTCTTCTGGAAGGCAGCACTTCCTGATGGAGTGGCTGCTCCCCACACCAACGCGTTCTGATTTTCCAGGCGCAGCTGGTCTCCAGCCCCCTAACTTCTATGTCCCCATTGATGTCTGACTGGGAACTCCTCCCTACCTGGCTGAGGTAGTGCTCAGCACCTCTGCGCTTACATGGAA
>JAOYFF010000001.1:52520575-52532197 GCA_025773925.1 Cryptomyrus ogoouensis
GTGGATGACATCATTGCAAAGAAGCTGTTGGTCCCTTGCAGTATGAGATGGAATTCATTTTATGATGCCCTGGCTCGAATGTGTGAGATTCCTGTGGTCGAGCTGAACACCATCTCATCCAAGTTTGGAATGACAGCCATCACAGAGCGAGAGCATCAGTTCATCTGACCTGTACTGTCATGAAGCCACTTACAGTTGCCTTAGACATTCTTCAGGGAGAAGACAACTGTTTCCATGGTACATTCCAACCCATAGTGGAGACATTAATTTTCAAGACATTGGAACTGAAGAGTGGCCTGGAAATCCTAGTTGACCTTCCAGAGGCAGTTGTCACGGTATGAACGTAAATTTTTTAAAATATATTTACCCAAGAACTGAATTTTTTTATTAGGATGGATGGAAAATGAATAGCTTTACAGTTATGATCTGTGACTAGAGATGATGGACCTGCAAAGTGTTTTGTTGTAAAGAAATATAATATAATTGATAATAAACTTTGTGTGTGTGAATATAGACAAACAGTATATTTGCATTCTTACTTTTTTTCAGGCAATCAAAACAAGATTTGCAGAGGTGCTGGAAAGCGAGGATGCTGTTCTGGCTGCTGTGACCATACCCAAGTTCAAACTATGTTGGCTTCGGACACAGGACAGGAAGGACAAGGCCAAGGCAGGTCTGCTGGCAGAGTGCCGGAAACTTGTCCTAAACCAAGACCAGCAAGCAGGTACCAGCACATCAACACCAACACGCCACCAAAGCGGAGACTCAGCCATAGAGGATGAGTTCTTTTCCTTTGAGGATGAGGATGACACCTCTTCTACTGCTGAAAGTGAAGTCGCAGATTATTTCAAATCGGGAGCACAAGAGATAGACTCTCTAAATGGATTTGCACTAATAAAGAAAATTTCACTCAGATATAATGCAGCCACTCCATCCAGTGCCCCAGTAGAGAGACTCTTTAGTCTGGGGAAACTCGTCATCACTCCAAAGAGGAATAGGCTCTCTGATCAAATGTTTGAGAAGCTTCTGGTTTTGAGATACAACCACTGGTTTAATAGTTAGGATGAATGAATGGATGGATATATGGCCAATGGTCAGATATGGACATGGAGTTTTATTTTATTACCTGTTTACATATCAGGTTTTTCTTTGCACTACAGTATATATTTTTATCATTATCATTATCATTATTATTATTATTATTATTGGTTTATTTTTGGTACATTTCTTCAGAAGCACAACTTATATTTAGACATTTGTTGATGAGTTGTGGTCTGTGCAATAAATATTTAAAGTTCTAGACCATCTATTGTGCTTTATTGTTCCACTATAGTAATGATAATATTTATAATAATATGTTGAATTTGATAGTTGTCTCTCACGTTGTCCCACAACTACATTAAAATAGTGTAGATTAGTGTACAATGTTTTATATTTATTTTATAGTTATATTAAATTAGATTTTTTTTTTTTAACTAACGCAATAGTTACTTTGCCTGGTAATTAGTTACTTTTATAATGATGTAACTCAGTTACTAACTCAGTTACTATTTGTCAGAAGTAACTAGTAACTATAACTAATTACTTTTTTAAAGGTACGCGCCCAACACTGGTTGTCGGTATGACTGGTACTGGGGCAATAAATGCCATTATGTGGTTACACCTAGAACTGCATTAGTCTTGTCAATTAAGCAGCGTGGCTCAGCAACCCACCTTTACAATACTATAAACATCACATACAACAGCACTATTGATAACCCTAAACACAGATTGTTTTGCCTAGAGAACACATTTTATATTCCTACTGTTTTAAACATTTCAGAGAACAGAGGCAGCATGAAGCCATTTCCAGTGACAGCTGATCATGTGACTCCTGTCACATGACTCTAGACAGGGCACTAACCCTATTCTGTCTGCCCACAATGTCCTCAGCCCTCACTGTTATTCAGCCACTGCCCCAGACTCTCTCACATACATATACATGTACACACATGCCTACTCCCTGTATTCATATCTTTATGGGGACTCTCCATGCATTTCAATGGACATAACCTTAATCACAACTATGACAACCTTAATCCCTACCCAGCCCTATCCGTAACCATGAATAACAAATCAAAATACAAAACTTTTGGCATTTTTATAAAATTGAGGTTATCAGGGGAGACGACGGATGACATGGGACCAGGGACACGGGACTTGGAAAACAAAAGCTACAGGTTTTTATCACATTTTAGGGAAATCTGGTCTCCACAGTGTAAAAATGACAAACACACACACACACACATGCCTTCATATGCTCCTTGCTTTGACACCCCCCTAGCCAGTATCAGCCACTTGGCTGATCAAGGTGCAGAAGAGGCATATGGGACGATGTGCGATGTCGGAGTCTCCCCAAAGCTGGAGGAGCAGTAGCTCCTTAAATTGCCAGCGTTCAGTGTTTTTTAAGGGCGACCATATAATCTGCCTATTCAGTGTTCACTTTGGGTTATGTCTCCACATCTGGACAATCATTTAATATAGATTTAAATGAATTATAACATAAAAATATTGGCATTATTTGGCTATTTGCACAAACCGATGCAAATATATTTTAATCTGAATTTCTTTGCATGCAGTGTGATACCGGATGGACAGAAATCATTCATGCATTTTTCTACTACTTACTAAAACTTTGGGATTGAGAGTCTGGGCTGTGACTCACCCATGAAAACTCACAAGTCACCCAGCTTGTGAGGCACAAATGACAGTCCCAGGTTACAGTCCTGTCACACACAAGTGTTCTGCAGGTCAAATTCACAATTTACTTTAATTATTGCTGTTCTTTTTTGCATAATAGTTTTTCTTTAAAGCACTTGGATGTGCAAAGGGAATTACATGCTACATTAATCACAGGCAAAATTTCTATCAAATGAATGGGTCACTTTTATAGGTTGTCAAATAGTTGAAAAAAGAACACATTTTCAGATCGGATAACCAAATATGTAAAGCAGCGGATCAGGCTGGATTGTCCAGCTATTTTGCATTCTGATTGTGATTGATCACCATCCCTATGCCCAGAGATGCCTCTCACAGAATAAGGCCCAGCTGGTGCTGATTGGATTGACCAGCATCTGAAGGATAACTAGGGCCAGCTGGGTGGATTCCAGAGGAATAGAACAGAAGAGGCCTGCTGACTGTCTGCTGATGTGTCCGCCTGCGCTTGCTGTATGTTTACATGTCCATTTGCAATTAATACTCTGCACATCCTGAATTTGACTTCCTGAATCCCTGCGATGTCATTTCCCCCCAGTGATTCCCCCAGTATCTGCCACACACATAAATGAATCACATAAGTATGATCCTATTATTCTGCAAGTTTAAAATCCGTTGTCAGCATAAACCCAAAAAACACATAATCCCTTCTGGTCTGACAACTGAAAGAGATAGACAGACTCTCAAGCTCAGAATGAACAGAAAACCTGCCCTTTAGCTTGTCCGGTACATACATTCCTATGATTAAACAGCTACCATAATCTGCTCAAACATGAGTCACGATAAGTGCCTTCCTGTGGATGTCATGTGAGTGGAATGCCTGCACACTTGTGCTGCATGTGTATGTCTCATGACCCTTCCTCTTCTGCAGCCTCCTGCATGTGATGCACGGGTAGTAATGAAACACTGTATGTGTCCTAGATGCACACGCTGGAGAAACGCATGAGAACGCAGGACTGAACATGAGCTTACTGTCATTTATATAAAATGGAGTAAAGCTGTGCAAATGTGATGGCACCCCCTGCAGGTGAAGTTTGGTAATCATATTTGTTTTATTAGCTTTAATATTGAGCTGAATGAGCTATTGGCAAGAACACATCCTTCGGATTGAAGCACCTCTCAAAATTAACGGAATACAGTAACATATTTTCACTGATCCGTATCATACCATTGAGGTACAAGTACAGTTATGTAATTCTTCTTTATTTACCACGGATCTCCCCACACCATTTTTAAGGCTAGGGAATGTTATGCTTTATTTATTGTGACGTTATTGTGGTAACAGAAGCATGTTAGGTCCAGCTTAAAAATGCATCCTTGCTTTTGTGGGAGCCCTTTGCAAAGACACAGTGGCCAGAGAAGCAGTTAGTAACTTGGCCAGAAATACAGAGGAAACGGTGTGGCTGTGGAAAAATTCAGCACATTTCAGTGATGTTCATCACCATCTTTAACAACACTCTTCCAAATGCTCCAGAGACACAAGAAACACTTTCTCAACCTTTTGCCCCAGACCCTTGGAGCGTTTGTGTTGCTTTCACCTTTGACCAGGGATGGGAACAAGTAATTCCTTGGTGAGTCTGAGTCAAATCTCGAGTCAAAACATTGCAGTCCAAATCAAGTCTCGAGTCATTTGCCCTTAAGTCCAAGTTGAGTCCAAGTCATCAAATTTGAAATTGAAAGTCGAGTTG
Source organism: Cryptomyrus ogoouensis (assembly GCA_025773925.1). NCBI lineage: Eukaryota > Metazoa > Chordata > Actinopteri > Osteoglossiformes > Mormyridae > Cryptomyrus > Cryptomyrus ogoouensis. The sequence goes on from JAOYFF010000001.1 coordinate 52,525,018, forward strand.
TGAGTCATATAACTTGAGTCCCTATCTATTTTATTTCAGCTTTTTTATCTTTAGTGATTAAAACTTTCTACAGCAAAAACCCACCACAGTACGTCGTAGCATACATTCTTTATAGCCAGAGAGAGGTTGAATAGAGACTGTCCACTCACGGTTGTCCTCACATTTTTTACGTCTTGTGTATATATGCTGAGAGTAATGCATCTTTCCAAGAAATTGTCTCAGGAGGCCTTGCTAATTGAAAATGCAGACAGCAGAGAATAAATATGTACTGAAATGATAAAATTAACATTATGGTATCCAGAGGGGGACTATAATTTCAAGTCTTTTCGAGTCATAGGGTCCAAGTCGGGTCCAAGTCTCTAGTCATTGCCCTCAAGTCCAAGTCTAGTCCAGATCTTTCTATCAGTTTTGCCGGACTTGTTCAGAAGTCAGAAGCACTCCTGCAGGTCTTTGTTTAAAAATGCTTGAAATGAACTGAACTATGGGGAATATGATCATTAAACAAACATTCTTTAATTATAGTCTCCTTTGAATATTCTGAAAAAAATATTCAAATGCCTCACTAATTTTGAACATGGCAGTTCTTGCTGTTACCCTTCTCCAGCATCTATATTCTGTAGCAGGTCATGGAAGAAGAAAATTATATTATAATTTTTCATGCTTGTGAAGTCAATAACTTGTGTTCATAGCGTCATATTGTGTAACTATGTCTGAGCAAAAAATTCCACATTCACCATATTTTATATAGAATTTAAATTCTATTCAACCTAGTTCTACTAATTCACCGCTGCCCCAAAGCAGCTACAAGTAATTCCTTTGTTGAGGCTGAAAGCTTGTTCCTTTGAAAGTAGAAACAGGTGAGCTGTGATGCCCAAAACATGGCTCAGAGATACTGAGGGATATCGTCTGAAAGGAGCAGTGATACTTCACTTGAACTGAATTAGCCACATGCCTTCCCTTACCCTGTGTGGGTGGAGTGGTGGGTCTGAAGCTTGTTATCTACGCCAGCAATCAGAGGGTTGCCAGTTTGAATGCCATGAATACCAGGAGTGATTCTACAATGTTGGGCCCTTGAGCAAGGCCCTTAGTGTTATGTCTATAAATTGCGGAAGCAGAAACAGTCAAACGAAGGATCTGAGATGAAGGATTTATTAGGACTCAATCCTAATACACAACACAGGAACACGTAACGTCACAACGTCAATGATCGGACTGGGGAAACAGACTTGAACGCGGACTTAAATATACAGGACTACTCAGAAATAACACGAAACAGCTGAATACAATCAGGAATTCACACGAGGTAACGACGGGGGTGTGGCACACGGAAGGATCGTACGAGCAGGTCATGACACTTAGCTGGCAATTATTTTGTCCTGTGTATGATGTTAACCTACATCCAGCCCTGCAAGCAGGTCCTCCAACTTTCATGGAAGAATCTGGGGGTTGGTGGCAGGATTGGCACTCAAGTCACTGGAAAAAGGCTTCTGTTCTATTCCATTTGAACTACTGTGGTGCTGAGGTATCACCTGCCGCAGGGCTGCACTCGGGTTCTTATCCCTGAGGTGGTGGGTATGTCAGCACACTGTGTCAGTGCATGCTCCTTACCTCTCTCTCTACCTCGTCCTTATAGAAAGTGAAGGACTGAGCCGTTTAACATCACTAGGGAGCGATCCTTTTAACATCACCGGAGGGAATAATGGCTCAGGATTAAATGCTTTCAAAACGACGTGACTCAAGCCGCACCTCCTATTTCTCCCTCTTATTGCCAACTTTTCTTTCACTTTTTTTCACTGCATATAGACTTGGATAAATTGAAATAATCAAATAATTGAAAAACTCACAAAAATCATCATTAGAACTGTGGAAGCACTGCTCCACAGAGAGGCATGAGAGGGTCTGACTAATGGCTGCTATATGAAAATAATCAATAATCTACCATGAATCCATCATTCATATGAAAATGTATGAAGCAAACAGAAATGCCTTTATGATTTCCTTTTATGACTTCTCTGAGGTGGACAGATTTTAAGCATGAAAAACAAACATCAAAAGGTAAAAATGAGTATTCGCCACAAGATATGTACCTACTGTTTAAAATAACAAAATTACAGTCTTCCAAGGAGCTGCAGACACGTCAATAGCAATTCTCCATCCCAGCAAATTTTCTGCTCCATTACATCAAAGTACTTCATCAAAGTAGAGTTTTGAAACACATTAGTGCATATGAATAACAATGGCAATCGACCCAAATCAAGCGTTGCAAAACCATCATTTATAAAATTGCGAGAAGAACAAAATCCCAGGTGTGTAAAATGCTCGCTGCAGTCATTCCTTTTCTGTTTAAGAAAAACCAAGAAAAATTGCACTGATTTTATTGATTTAATGTTAAAAAATTTACTTAAATCCACTCAAATTCACAGTCACTGAACAGAATGTTATTATGAATATCCAGTGCTGGATAGCTAATTTCTAGTCACCTGCAAATACATATTACATACATATTATTTATTTGCAGTCACTTTTATCCAATGTGACATACATATTGTTTTTTTTTGAGAAAGCTCTGGACAGCCGGCATGGCCATGACTCTCATCCATGTTGTGCTCTTCCACATTCAGGCCAGCGATTGATGTCTTCTCCTTACAGTCTGACAGTGTACACCTGCTGCAAACATAACACAAACAAACCTCATCCATCCATTTTGCCAGCCTTTTATATCTCCCTACTAGTCTTTCAGTTTTCTCCTCCCTATGGACCAATCAGCAATGTTTCTGCTGATGCTTCTCTCCTATTCGGCCCTTAAAAATTAAGCCCTGCCTCCTTAATATGTATTGCCACCATCTGCCTAACTTCTGGATTTTTCATTCTGCTGCCTTTGATGTGCAAGTCCTCCAACGGAAGGGAACAACAGTCCAAATATGTCTTATCCACACAAATGTTCATTCCAGTGTTCACAAGTGAAAACACAGAGCCACGCTTCCATAGAGACCGCTTCATTTATGTAGGTCCATTTTAATGCGATAGAAGGGAATTTTATAATACAGAGCGCACCAGCCGCGTGCCAAGAGCTCATCCTAGTTCTCCGCCAGTAAGCTGATTATGCAGCCAATTAACTTTTCAAAAACCTCCCGTGTGAGCCTGACATCAGAAAGAATCACTTTTTGCTCTATGAATCAATTTTCCTGACTGGCAGAAGGAGAATGAGGGAAAAGGATGAGCATGTGTGAGGGTGGAAGAAGGTAAGAAGGTGAGGAGAGACCACAGGGAGGAGAGGAGGCTGGCAGGAAGGAGTCAACTCAGCCATTTCCTCCGAGACCTCAGAGTAAGCATGGTTTGCTTATGTTTTCATGCATGTCGTTTACTTTATTAACTTCTTCAGGGTGGGATAGATCACTGGGCCCAGGGTGACATTCCTGAGAGAACGACAGAGAGAGAGAGACCCTTTCAGTGTGGCGGTTCTGCAGGTTGATAGACATGCGGCCTCTGACAGAACGCTGGAATTAGCCACTGGCAAACTCCCTTCAGTACAGTTGTGAGCATGTGGGACACACAACTCATCAAAGACACACAGAATATTTAGGCCAACGGGACCAAGTGCTAATGAGGAACAACGGGCTTTTATGCCGGAGAGAAAGGGTGGTGAATGGGCAAAGAGTGCCGGCTTTCAAATCAAACGTGTCTCTTTTTCTTTCATCACTGGGACCTGATAACCATCCTATCTGTAAGCAGTTCCTTTCGACTCCTCTCAATCTTATGTACATAATGCAGGCATGCCATTTCCAGGCCCAGAGCATTCATAAGTGGGATGCTATTTTAAGCTTTATTTTTTAATACTTTGTGGAGGATATTGCATAATATTAAAGAAAACTGCTGATGAGGGTGGGATATATTTAAGCTCTCTTAATATCATCACAGTGCTGTCTGTGTTGCTATAATAATGCTAAGGCCAAATGGATCTTAGCACAGAGCGTAACCGTGAGGTCCTTGGGTTACACACAATGAGGAGGCTGATGGAGTGACCTTCATGGCATCAACACTACAGTTTTGACCTGTGATTAGAGGGGTTTTAGTGTCAAGCTTTACCTAATACAAAGCAATGTGGAGGGAGTGTGACAGTAATGACCACATTACCTTTTACAGGAAGTGATGTCTTCTCATGGATCTAATAATGTGAATAAGAGGGAAATCAGAACACAGACATCCATCAATTTCCAACTGATGTCCAGTGTATGCTTTATTTATGCAAGGCACAGATTACATTAAAATTCCAACAATCTGCCCCACCTACTGCTGCTTTCCCAACACATAAAATTGATCACTTTCCTTCGCACACTTGCAGCAGTGAACATTTTTAATCTAACTTAAATAATTAATAATTATGATACCTGCTGGAACATGATTGATATGGTGATTTTTTCCATAGGTTTTATGGAAAGATCGACTTATTGATTAATAAAGTCCACTTTTCAATGAAACGTGATGTGTGTAACTTTATGGTAGGGGCTCTTTCCATTTCCACAGGCATGAGGTCCGTGTGGATGCTTTCTCACATCCATTAGCCCGTCCGCCCATCTGCCGGAGCAAGCAGGAGGCCAGCCTGTGTGGTTCATCATGAGCTGCAATCCATTGGCGAAGCCCAACCACATCTCATCATTTAACTGCACAGGGCATGGAAATCCAAACTAAAGTCAACAGGTCTAGGTGATAATATAAATGTTTATGTCTGGAAACATCTTACTTACAACCTTCCAAATAGCATTGCTTTCTGTTAGGAGGGAGACGTGCTATTGGATTAGCACACAAAATGAATCAACAAATATGAATCCTGCTCTGATATAATTGCAGTAATTACATGCAAGGCAACAATCAAATTATGCATCTTTACCCATGCAATGCAGCTGGTATAATGTAGAATAACAACATATACAAGATACAATATAAAAGATACTCTATTCGTCACATACATGGTTATACAAGTACAACATGCAGTGAAATGTACCCTGAACGACCCTTAGACTGTGCAAATCAAATCAAAAATAGAATTAAGAATAAATCAAGTTAAAAATCTTACAGTAAACTAAAATTGTATATATAATATAGAGAATGAATGAATATATTAGAGAGTTCTAATATAGGAAATAATCTTAAGGTTAAAAAACTGTACATGTGCATATGATGACAGAGCTTTGTATTTAAAGTGCAGGTGACATAAGTATAAATATAAATATAAATATAATCAGCAAAGGTGGATTGTTAAAAACAGCAGGTTGGTGACAGTTGGGAAGGGGTTAAATGAGTTGTGTATACTAAGGGTGTAGTGGTGGCATGTCCTGATTAAGGAGTCTTACGGCGTGAGGATAGAAGCTCCTCCTGAATCTCTCTGTTTTTGCCGTAATACTTCTAAAGCCCCTGCCTGATTTTAGCAGCTCAAACAGACAGTTGCTGGGATGAGACGAGTCTCTGATCATCCTGGTTGCTCTGCTCCGGCATCTCCTGGTATAAATGTCCCACAGAGACAGTAGAGAAGATCTGGTGCAGCGCTCTGCTGCCTGAATCACTCTCCACAGTCCCTTACTGTTCTGTATACAGCTGATTCCGTACCAGTATGTGATGTTCTGGCTCAGGACATTTTCCACAGCGCCGGAGTAAAAAGTCCTAAGAAAACTCGAAAATTCTTCTGCTGTCTTAGGTGGTAAAGACGCTGCCTTGCCTTGCTGGATGTGTTCTGTCCATGTCAGGTCCTCAGTGATGTGTACACCTAGATATTTGAAGCTGTTCACTCTCTCCACTGCAGTCCCGTTGATGTAGAGGGGGGGGGAGTAGGACCGCTCCTTACTCCTTCTGAAGTCCACCACCAGCTACTTGGTCTTGCTGAGGTTAAGTTGGAGGCAGTTCTCCTGGCACCACGATGTCAGGTTATCCGCCTCCTCGTCAGCGGACTTCATGATGGAGTTGGAGCTGTGTGTGGCCACACAGTCTCTAGTGTAGAGTATGTAGAGGAGAGGGCTGAGCATGTATCCTTGAGGAGCCCCTGTCTTGAGTGTAATGGTGTTGGAGACACAGCCACCTACTCTCACCACCTGTGGTCTGCCTGTGAGGAAGTTGAAGACCCAGGCCCACAGGCGGTTGTTCGGTCCTACTGTAGCTCCCTCAGCTTGGTGTAAAGTCTGTGGTGGACTATTGTGTTAAACACAGAACTGTAGTCAATGAACAACAATCTCACATAGTTCCCTTGCTTCTTGTCCACATGGCTGAGGGTGGTGCGCAGAATGTGGAAGATGGCGTCCTCTGTAGATCTGTTGGTGAACTGGAGTGGGTCTGTAGAGCATGGGATGGAGGATATCATATGATCAAATATTAAGGACTATATTTTAAATAACACAAAAATGAAACTCATAGGTCTTGACCTTGGAAGGAGGAAAGGTTGCAGTCAGGGCTGATGTGTCACAGATGTCAGCTAATGCTCAATAGCTCCATCACGATCTACATCACATCATGGTTTCACCTGTCCACAGGCAGGACCGGAAAGCTCAGGAGCTTCTTAACTCTCCTCATGCAACAGCAAAGCGGGCCGTCCATGCACACAAACTCTCACAGATGGATCCTAGATTCTGACATTACTCCAGATGACCCTTTTGTGGGTCCTTCATTCTGATTTCGATGCATCATTATTCACACCAACATTCCAGACGTCATGCCGTATCTCACAGTCCCTTCTGCACATAAACTCCTTAGGATCAGGCCTGAAATATCTCCAGTGACAAAAGGCAACCTCTCCATGTGACATTTGAAATGAGCGTTTAAGTACATCTGCAGTACTTTAATCTGACGTGACTCAATGACCTTTCTAAACTGTTCGCCAGCAGTTGTGTGCAGTACAGAGAGGCAAAATCATGTTTCTTGGAGTTTCCATTGGAGGTGCCTCTAGTCCTTTAAACACCTCGCATGCTGACCACTGCCCATGATACCACACAGACATGGCCAGCTGTTAACATTTCCTCAGAGAAGCATAATCCATATCAAACCAAAAGCTCAGGCTGTAATGACATAAAAAGGCTGTGCTCCATTATGCAGTCGGGGGGGGGGGGGGGGGCGCGGGCGGGCCGGGGTGGCTTTGCCGTCCCCGGGGTGGGGGTCTGAGGGGGGGGTAGTGGGGGGGGGGTGTGGGGCCGCTGTC
>JAOYFF010000001.1:52550494-52561133 GCA_025773925.1 Cryptomyrus ogoouensis
CTTCTGTCCGGTAGACAGGTACGCATGAGCGGCGCTTGTTTGCGTAACGTTCCATCTGTGCTCTGGACCGTAGCAACCGTGACCTCCTCTTCTAGGGCCGGAAACAGGGGAAGCTGGTATCCCAGGCAGCACTGGAAAGGAGACAAACCTGTAGCAGACACAGGTAGGGAATTGTGTGCATATTCAACCCAAGACAGATATTTACTCCATGAACTGGTAGAGTCGGAAGCCAGACAGTGCAACATGCACTCCAAATCCTGGTTGGCACACTCTGTCTGACCGTTACTCTGAGGGTGAAAACCTGAAGACAAGCTTGCGGTAGAGCCGAGTAATATGCAGAACTCCTGCCAAAAGCATGACACGAACTGGCGACCCCTGTCAGAAACAAGGTAAGTCGGCAGTCCATGAAGCTTGAAAACATAGTCAATCAATAGCTGAGCAGTCTCTCTTGCAGAAGGGAGCTTAGGGATGGGGATGAAGTGAACAGCCTTAGAGAATCGGTCGACTACAGTAAGAACACCCGTGTTCCCCTCTGACAGTGGATGACCAGTAACGAAATCCAAAGCAATATGTAACCAGGGTCGCCGAGGAACAGGTAGGGGTTGCAACAGACCAGCCGGAGACTGAGACGGAGTCTTGTTTAGTGCACAGACCTGGCAAGCAGCGATATAGCCCCGAACGTCCCGAAGCATCGTGGGCCACCAAAAACGTTGCTTTAGAAGGGCGACAGTTCCCCGAATTCCTGGGTGGCAAGCTAGGAGGGAAGCATGTCCCCACTGGAGCGTTCGAGGACGTAGAAACTTGGGGACGTAGAGCCTGTTTGGAGGACCCCCTGCAGGAGGATGGAAGAATCGCTGGACTGCCTGGACGGCCTCTTCAATACCCAAGGCTACGGCTCCAACAAAATGACTGGGTGGCAGACTGGGACTGGGGTTGTCCCTACGGTTCTCCCCCTCAAACTGTCGAGACAGTGCGTCCGGCTTGCAGTTCTTCACCCCTAGTCTAAATGAGAACAGAAAGTTAAAACGGGCAAAAAAGACCACCTAGCCTGGCGGGCATTCAGGCGTTTAGCGGTCCGTAAGTATTCAAGGTTCTTATAGTCGGTCAAGACCAGGAATGGGTCCGTTGTCCCCTCCAACCAGTGCCTCCATTCCTCCAGAGCCAACTTCACCACCAGCAGTTCGCGGTTTCCGATGTCATAATTCCTCTTGACCGCCGTCAGCTTACGAGAGAAAAAGGCACAGGGGTGCAGCTTGTCATCCTTAACGGAGCGCTGGGACAGAATGGCCCCAACTCTTGTACCCGAGGCATCCACCTCGACGATGAACTGGCGAGATGGATCAGGTAACTGCAAAATGGAAGCGGAGATAAACCTATTCTGTAGCTCAGTGAAGGCGTCTTGGGCATCAGGATTCCACTGGAACGGAACCTTGGAAGACGTGAGAGCTGTGAGAGGGGCAGCAACCGTACTGTAACCTTGGATAAAACGCTGGTAGAAATTGGCAAACCCTAAAAAAGGTTGCTGATCCTTCCATGTGCGAGGCTGCGACCACTGACTGACAGCTCTCACCTTGGCGGAATCCATTCTGAGCGTGCCCTCTTCGAGAATGAATCCCAAAAAGGAGATGGTGCGTTGGTGGAACTCGCACTTTTCAGTCTTCACAAACAAGCCGTTCACCAGGAGCCTCTGGAGGACTTCGCGGACGTGCTGCACATGATCCCTCTCGTTCTGGGAAAAGATCAGTATGTCATCCAGGTACACAAACACGAAGCGATTAAGCATATCCCAAAGGACCTCGTTCATCAGGTTCTGGAACACAGCAGGAGCATTTGTAAGACCAAAAGGCATCACCAGATACTCATAGTGACCGGTGGGTGTGTTAGACGCAGTCTTCCACTCGTCACCCTCCCTGATCCTGATAAGATGGTAGGCATTCCTCAGGTCTAGTTTCGCGAAGAACCGTGCCCCCTGTAACTGGTCCAGGACAGAAGATAACAACGGCGGGGGGTATTGGTTTTTAATACTAATCTCATTGAAACCTCTATAATAATAATCGGAGCGAACCGTCCTTCTTGCCAACAAAAAAGAAACCCGCCCCTGCGGGTGATGAGGATGGTCATATAATGCCGGCTGCTAAAGACTGTCCTATGTATTCCTCCATGGCTGTCCTCTCTGAAGCAGAAAGGGAATATAGACGTCCTCTTGGTGGACTAGTACCCGGGAGCAAGTCGATGGAACAATCGAAAGGGTGATGAGGCGAAAGGGCCGACGCCCGGGACTTACTAAACACCTCCTGAAGGTCCTGGTATTCAGCAGGTATTTTGGAAAGGTCCGGGGTCTCCCCAGGGGCTGTAGACGCCACAGGTGACCGGGCAGAGCGTAAGCAGTGAAAATAGCACGATGGGCCCCAGGCGGTGATAAAACCCCTTCCCCAATCGATCTGAGGGTTATGCCTGAGGAGCCAAGGGTGACCTAACACTAACGGGACCTGTGGGGTGTCAATTACAAACAGAGAAATATTCTCAACATGGTTGCCAGACAAATGGAGACTCACCGGGACAGTAGCATGGGTCACTGTAGCCATTGTTCTTCCCGTGAGGGATTGAGCCACCAGGGGCACTTGAATTGGCGTTGTGGGTATCTTCCACTGCTGAACCAGGGCGGCGTCTATAAAACTGTCCTCGGCCCCAGAATCAATAAGAGCACCCAACGACTGGTGCTGGTTCCCCCATGACAGCACGGCCGACACTATAGGACGCTGGGGAGAAGAGGGCAAACCCTCCTGCTTACTGGTGGGCGTGTCCTTTTACTGGACACTAAGCGACTAAATGTCCCATCTTCCCGCAATACAGGAATGCCCAGGAGGAAAAACGCCGCTGATGTTCGGCAGGTGATAACCGAGCCCTGTCAACCTGCATCGGCTCCGGCATGGCCTCTAGGGGGCTAACAGTGGGCTCGGCGGCCCGAGAAACACTTGCCCCTTTCTCGCCGTTCCCTCTCACGCTGGGAAAGCCGGTTGTCCACGCGGAGAGCCAGGTCGATGAGGTCCTCTAAATCATCAGGGAGATCCTGAGTGGCTAGCTCGTCCTTAATGCCTTAGACAACCCCTGCTAAAAAGCATCGAACTGAGCTGTCCTTCCCCATCCGCAAGACATCGCCAGGGTGCGGAAATGGATAGAATACTCAGAAACGGAGCGACGTCCCCATGCGCTGCTTATCTGCCGGATTTGGAGCGATCGAAAACGCGCCTCATCTCTTCCGCAAAACTGGAAAAGCGCGCATAGAACGGAGCTCCGGTGTCCCAGGCTGCAGTCCCCCATTCCCTTGCTGGTCCGGTGAGCAGGGTAATTACATAAGCGACATAAGCGAAATACATGTGGTATTTTACAAATGTGTCGAGGAGCAGTAGTTACATTTATTGACATATGTGTGGGGATGACTGAAATTAGTTCATTTCAAACTCTGATCTTATAAATATGAACACAGCAAGCACACGAAATTCATTTTAGAAGTACAGTTGTCCCTGGTTTATCGCGGTTAATCCGTTCCAGACTCTACCGCGTTAAATGAATTTCCGCGAAGTAGGATTCTTTATTTCTTTATTATTCGGCTGCACCTGGCTTTGAAGGATTTGCGGGGGTGCTTGAATACATAAGCCTACAGTCCATACGTACAGTAATTTTAATTTTAATTGTAATACAGAGGTGTATAATTTACTCAGACAACCGAGTGCGCGCTGTATCATTTTCACTGTCTATCAAATTTTTAATGAATAAATGTATTTGAAAAAAACGCGATAGAGTGAACGGATTAACCGCGATAAACGAGGGACAACTGTATACATCAAGCAGGATCTAATGTCTCGCTCTCTTTCATGGAGGCTCCTTGGCTGGGGCTCGTCGCTGACATCCACCTCGATAAGGGGGTGGTAAGCCTTCAGCCCTAGTTTGACAAAAGTCTCTTTGATTCCAATCGCCTCTTTTGGTCCAGCCAATTCAGTTAGTTTTGCATGTAAGTAAGTAAGTAAGTGAACTTTATTGTCATTCACACCATACAACAACGGATGCATAGCTGAACGAAATTGTGTATCTCCAGGCTCAATGTGCAGACATAAAAGGACAAGAGCACTTAGACAACATACAGAGATTACAACAAAATTCCACTTTTTACACAGAAGTAAGACAGCATAGGGCTGCACAGGACAGACACTAAATATACAAAACAATATACATATACAGAAATGTAGAACCAGTCAGTGCTGAATATGATGAAAGGAAAAATAAAAATATTGCACATCATTTCCCAGTGATTGTATTATTGCACAGTATTGATAGTGATTATATTATTGCACTATATAAATAAAATGTAAACTTAATACCTATTGAGGTAATAAAGTGCATAGTGAGTAAGGGAGAGTTAGGGTTTCACATGAACTTATGTACATTAGAGTTTAGTATTCTGATGGCCTGGGGGAAGAAGCTCCTAATAAATCTGGTTGTTCTGCAGTGCATACTTCGGTAACGTTTACCAGAGGGCAGAAGTTCAAACAGCTCATGTGCCGGGTGCATGTCTCTTTGGGCCACCCACAGGCGCTGCTTTACCCTACGCCCCAAATCGAGGGAGTAGGGTCGAGCCTGGCCAGATGGATAGAGTAGCTTTGGTTCCATGACACGGCGGTATATCGCCTGGTGCTTTTCCACACTCTGTCCATGGATCCTCAAAGAGCCTCCAAGGCTGGGTCTATGAGAGGTTTTGTGGTGATGGGCTGAAGGTTGGGGAGAACGACTGCATTCAGGAGTCTTCTTTCTTCCCGTGCTTTCTGTTGCATCCTCTTGGTCTGAAAACAGCTGTTGATCACAGTGTCTGCTGTTATGCTTCAAATTCCATAAAATGCAGGTGATGACTCTATAGAATGTTTGTTATGATTTGAGATGCTGGATGCTGGATCTGGGGCAAGGCAGACAAGTGGCTATCATTTAGTTTAAGACACAATCAAGAGAAGCCAAGAGCAAATCAAGTTCTGACATTAGTAAATAGAATTCCAACACAAACTGAATGTCAATGCAGTAAAGCAGACCTGATATGTCTTCTTCAAAACCAATAGTTTCAGCCTTTGTGGCTAAATAATGTTACTACAAGCTATAAAATCCTGAAAAGCAGTCAGTTACAGTTGTTTTAAATATTTTAAATATTTTCTTGCAATAAAAGTTTGACAATGCAGTGTATTGTTTATAAAAAAAAAAAATCTGAGGGTGGGCCCAAACCTCTGGTCTATAGTGTATATCTAAGTAGCACAGGGCACAAGGCTGTGCCCCAGCCCTAACACTGGATGGGATGGACAGGCCATAAGAGGGGAGATACATGCACCCAATCATACACTATAGACATATAAATGATACCACTCAGCTAAATTGTCTTTGGACTGCAGAAAAAAACAGACTAGCAGTGTGAAATCCACATATGAATATGCAAACTCCACACAAACAGTAGACGTGACATTCAAACCCACAGCCCTGGAGGTGTGAGGCACCAGGGCTAATATCCACTGTGCTAATTGTCATGCCCCGCTCGTCCGATCCTCTCGTGTGTCACAGCACCTCATCTACCCCGTGTGATATCCCCATGTTTACTGTTGCTTTCATTAGTCCAATGTATTTAAGTCTGCGTTAGGTATGTTTTCCCCAGTCCGGTCATTGAAGTCTAACGTCCGTCCTTTTCATGATGTGTACCCAGATCTTCTGCTAGCTGACACTGAAGTTAATATTTAGAGCCTATGCTAGTGGACACTGAAGTTAATACCGACAGAATGCCTTAAGCTAATATGGAGAGCTCCCGTTAATCAAAGCTGAATCTAATATCGAGAGCCTATAGTAGACGATGGTCTTCGTTCATATGTCTGAAAGTTCGTAAGTTGAAAGTTCTTAAGTTGAGGAGTGTCTATACTGAGAGTCTCTGTTAGTCAATGCTGAAGCTAATACCAAGAGCCTTCACTAGTGGATGCTGAAGCTAATACCAGAATTTATGCTAGCTGAAACTGAAACTAATATAGACGCTCCTCTACTTACGAATGAGTTACGTTCCAAATGGCCGTTTGTAACTTGAAATGTTCGTAAGTCGTTATTCAACATCATTTTAAGGGTATACGCAAGTGCAAAGAACTAGTATGCTGGGAGTACGCACGCTACGCGCAGAAAAAAAAATTATGTTGCGGACAGGTAACAGGAGCCCATCAAACACAATTTAGACTTACAGTCCTCTTCGTTCATATGTCTGAAAGTTTGTAAGTTGAAAGTTCTTAAGTTGAGGAGCGTCTATACTGAGAATCTCTGTTAGTCAATGCTGAAGCTAATACAAAGAGGATCCTTTAGCCAATACTGAAGGTGATACAGAGAGCTCCTGTTAGCCAAAGCTGAAGCAAATACAAAGACCCTCCTCTAGCTGTGGCCAGTGGTGAAGCTAATATCCATAGCCAGTGTCGCAGCTAATACAAGGAGCCTCCGCTATCTTACGCTAAAGCTAATACCCAGAGCCTTGATTTTCCAATGCCAAAGCTAATACCCAGAGCCTCCACTAGCCTACGCCAAAACTAATCCCCAGAGCCTCCACTAGCCAATGCTGAAGCTAATACCCATGGCTAATGCCAAAGCTAATCCCCAGAGCCACTGCTAGGTTATGCTGTATCTAATACAGAGATCCTCTGTTAGCCGGCGCTGAAGTAAATACCAAGAGCCTCCACTAGCTGATACTAAAGCTAACACAAAGAGCCGCTAGCCAATGCCAAAACTAATACAGAGAGCCTTCATTAGCGGATGCTGAAGCTAATACTGAGAGCCTCTGCAGGCCGATGCTTAAGTTAATACAAAGAGAATCCCTTAGCTAATACTGAAGATAATACAAAGAACTCCTGTTAGCCGAAGCTGATGCAAATACCGAGAACCTCATCTCCTCGACACCAAAGCTAATGTGAAATCACCTTTAGAGATGCTGGAATGCTAACCAGGGTAAGAAGTTAGTAGATGAACACATGGATGGATGTATATAGAGTACATTTTGAAAACGTTTTTGAATAACGGTTTAACGGTTCCTATGAATTCCCCCTTTGCTAGGAATTATAAATCCAGTCATAAGATGTTATGATGTGTAATAAATCACATATGATACATTACAACATATCCCAAGCAATCATACAGGGTGTACTCATGAATATGCTGACAAGGAAACAGACATTATGATAAGAAATTGTAGTGCCATGTTAGTGGCCTTCCTGCTCTCTGAGCACAGCATTACCCAAACTTCCAGCAAAGAGAGCAGAGCCTACAAAGGGAAAAGTAAAAATGGGATCTGTCATTTTTAATTAAATGGGGGCTGGTAAAACATTAGACTGATACAGATACTCATTACCCTACAGTGAGTCATGCAATCAGCCTGAGAACCCAGGGGAAGTAGAGAGGAAGAATCCTCCTTATACTTTAGGGTAAATTCTACAGGGAACGCAAATGGCTTCCAGGCACCAGCCTTCCTTGAATCTTGTCTGATTCAAAAAGTTCCTTCTTTCAGGTGTTCATGTTGACATCTAGCTGCAGGGCTTGGTTTTTCTTCAGGTCTCTCTGCTTTGGCAAATGCCAGTCACTCTCTTGTTCATCTGCTTTAATTATGTCCAACTTGAAAGTGGTTTATTGTGACATCCATGGCTCTGGAATTCTTCTGGATAACAGACTAAATGGAACAAATGCTTATAATCCAGGAGTTTCTGAGGTTCGGTACTGGCTTATGCACTTTAGAGCATCATCGTGGTGAATGAAACCCAAGTGTTGTTGTAGGATTTCTTGTCAAATATTATGATGCTGTATTTTTTGGATCCTGAATGAATTTTATACATGAATGAACCCATCTGAACACAATTGATCAAGGGAAATGGACCAGCAAATATCTGACGTGGTAAAACAGAGTATGGTTTTATGGCTGTACACGGCATCCTGCTGACTTGGCTTGATAAGCCTCCAGACTGAACATTGTTTATGAGGACAGCGCCCCCTGCCCCCCTGAGGAACTGTATTTCCCTGACACGTGATGAGTTAATCAGCTGTGTTTTTGGTTAGTTATTCACATTCTGAAGTCTGCAGCTGATGAGGGGTCAGGAGGCTGGGGGTCTGGCTGCCAAAGGGGGGTGATTTAATGTGTTGCCTTATTGGAGGGGGCCATCCACAAAATGTCCCCCCCCCCCAAAAAAAAAAATTCATATGGCAATTAGAAAACTGCCATTAAAAGACACACAAAAAACATTTTAATTTGATCACAGTAAAATTTCAGTGCCACGGAATATATTTGATTGTTATTGTCCAGATAGGCGCACTTAAAATAAAGGATGCCATCATCCTCAAGCCCACCCCACCACCAAGTGGCAATGGCAGGACGGTGATGCATACATCAATGCAGCCCCTGATGAATCCCTCTGCTGGGGTGTAACTGGACTAGACCTACAAACCCATTAACCTGCACAGCTGCTTGAAGGGCCAAGCCATAGCTCATTCTTGAAGAGGCTTGGCGCCCCCGCCTGGGGAATTCATGCTCTGCGTACACAGCGGTGATTGTTAATAAGAAACTGATGCTGATTGATCCGTTAAAGCTGGCACACATTCACATTTGATCAAACATAATTTGGCTAGTTTAAAATTGTAAAAAATTAAATGCATTTATAAGAAGATGCCAGCTCCCTAGGTCCCCTGAGGTTTCCCAAAGTCTCCCTATGTCTCCTGAGGACTTCCAAAGTATCCTGAGGTCTCCTGTGGTCTTCTAGAATCAGCTGAGGTTTTCCAAGGTCTCCTGAGGTTTCCCAAAGTCAGCTGAGTTATCCCAGAGTCTCACAAGGTCTCCTCAGGTATCCCAAAGCCTCCTGAGGTTTGCCAAAGGTTGTCCCTTAGAGCTACATTGAAAAAGATGGGGGCTCCATTAGCCTGGGGCTGGTTCTCTGCAGCATCAATGGCTGCTCCTTCATTTTCTGAGAATTCTCCCTCACAAGTGGCCACAATACCCCTTCTGCATGCCTGCCATGACAGTTTTCAGACTTTGGTGGAGGAACTACCTTGCAGACAAAGTCTGGCCAGGGTCAGGGGGCCTGTGTTTGATGTTCATCTCCGAGCCATAATATGCACCATCAATCATGTTTACTGACAAATGGCCGTGAGGCTTTTTAGCGATGAAGGTGATTTGTCCTGTGAAGCTGAGACAGCTTCCCTCTATTTCTGCCGTTGTACTCTTTTTTTCACAGTAATTCGATTGTAAATTTGTGGCACTTTCATTTTCCCTTCACTGCTGTGTACTGAGTGCACAGATGTTTGTGAGCTTACTCCTGTTGGTGGAGACCATTTCCTTCTAGCTTGAGGTGGCTATTTCTGTCTTGTTTGGGTCCTCTTTCAATGCCTTGTGCTTTCCTAGGCTCTGCAGACATGACAGCCTTTGAGATGTCTGATAACGGGCGCCCAGCACCAGGGTCTCTCACTCTCTGTGGCTTTCATCCTACCCGTCCTGACATCGGAATAAATCCCGCTGTTTAAAGCACATGGCTGATGCTGTCTTCAGTGAGACTGGATGTGTTAACACGTGTCTAAGAGTATGGAATGCTCTCATTAGACATTAATGCATGAGTCACTGGCTATAAATAAAACCCTGAAGTGATAGGATCAGGCACTGAGGCATACTTAATGACTCCTAACCGTGAAACTTGTTATTCTGCTTTAATATATAATAAATCTACTCATTATTCTCATTATACTCATTCATCTTTAAGCAAACCCAGTCCCCGAGTGGTCACTGGGGGTGGAGGCAGTCCCTTGGTGGTCACTGGGGGTGGAGGCAGTCCCTTGGTGGTCACTGGGGGTGCAGGCGGTGCTGGAGCGGTCACTGGGAGGAGCAGGTGTTCCCTTGGTGGTTACTGGGAGAGAGCAGACGATGCTGGAGCGGTCACTGGGAGAAGCAGGCGGACCCTTGGTGGTCACTGGGGGTGCAGGCGGTGTTGGAGCGGTCACTGGGGGGCGGAGGCAGTCCCTTGGTGTCACTGTGCCCACCCATGACTTACCCCCCCTCCCTGCCACTGCTTATACACCAGAAGCAGCTGAGATGCTGCGAGGGCCTGGGACTCGGTGGTTCCTGCTGAAAATCCCTTCTGTGTGCAGCGATGTTCCGCCCATACAGTATTTATACTGTACGCGTATGTACCAAACAAATGCAGCAAGTGTGGAACCTTGGTGTGCTTCCCCCAAGCAATATTCAGAAAGGGGCAGATCAAGCCACCCCGCTACGCATGTGAATGTGCATCCTAATGTGAAGCTGGAAGTTGTTAATGTGAATACAAGTACAGCACAGGTATTTTATTTTAAAAGCTTTATGTTTATGCTTAGTATTTTTTGAGACAGTGTTTGTTGTGTTTATTAAACACTGTTTAATAAAGAATAAAAGAAGCAATTTATGTTTTGTTTCTTTACCCATACTGTACCAAACTGTGACTTCAAAACTGAGGTACATACCGAACCATGATTTTTGTGTACCATTACACCCCTAGTACGTGTGAGTGCCTGTATGTGTGTGTGTGTGTGTATGAACCGTGTGCACTGTGGAACAGGCATGTTGTGGTGCGTTGTT
>JAOYFF010000001.1:52583474-52603597 GCA_025773925.1 Cryptomyrus ogoouensis
TCAAGAGCTGTGTGGTAATTAGCACAAGGAGTTGAATCAGGTGTGTTAAATGAGGGGAAACCCAAAAATGTGCAGGCTTTTGCCCTCCAGGACTGGAGTTGGGCATCCCTGCACTAGGAGTTAAAGATACTGGGATGACTACCAACATCTGCTGGCCACTAGGGGAACTGACATAACAAAAAGGGTTGGGACAGGGACCGGTCCTGACAAGAATATCTGCAATGATTATTGATATCATAACAATGCGCTTTGCAGTTTTGATCTAACAAACTTCACATTATGTAGTCTAATCGGGTTACTCTAGGAACAATGTGTAGCCATTAACAGCTATGGAAATTACAGAGGAAGAGTAATCACATTAGCATGCAGAGAGCTATACAGCTCAGTGTGGTATGCCAACTAATGTAGGAAACAATAAGGGTCATTCATGTATCATGGCAGTAATGATGATTACTCTCACTTAAGTTCTTTGTCCATGACACTAAAAGGGCCAGTTTTCACATGAACCAAATCAACAAAGGCTCAATTATGCCAGCACTTCACTTGACATGCATCTGTAAGGCAGTCAGTTAGCAGTAGCAGTGCTAATCATATACAGTATACTTGGCCTTTACAGAAAGCACTGTGTTTGCACAGCATTGTGGGAAAGTATGGTAGAAAAGGGGAGGCAGGCATCGTTATCAGAGCTCTCAAAGGCTTCTGTCCAGATTGTAGACCTGACCACAATGTACAGATTTATGACGTACTGGGTGTGAGTGATGGGATAACACTCCCCTCGCTTTTGTAGCACCTGTTTTTGTGTTTGGTCTCACCAGCTTTCGTGGTTCTTGATGATTTAAATCAATAGGCCAGACTGTTAACCTGCAGCACCTGCTTTTTACTGGACATCTATCAGCCTTTGAAGTGCAGGCGATGGCCTCCTGCCATGCTGACAATGATGATGGATCGATAGAAACAGTCATGCTGGGTGTGGATGTCTTGAGTAATGGCCCAGCCTTAACCATGCTGCAGCTCTGAAATTAACCTTTCTTTCCCAAGATCGGCTTGAGGAAATCCCTCAGGATGTCAAAGCAAATTTTCAGAAGTTTCTTACACCGCACATACAATCCATTTGGAGATGTAATACGTGAATAATGGGCATTGTGGCGATAGGATGGTTCAGTGGGTGGCACTGTGGTCACATGACTCCAGTGCTGAGGGTTCGATTTCTGCCGTAGCTCTCTGAGGATTTAATATGATCTCCCTTTTATTGTGGGTTTTGCGTGGGTAGTCTGATTTCAACCCAAACAATATCAGCTGTTTGTGTGTGTGTGTGTGTGTATCCTGTGATAGACTGCCATCCTGGCCAAGGTGTCCTCCACCTCAGATACATCTTTATGGAAAATTGATGGACGTATTAATGGTATAAAAGAAACACTTGAAACTATAATCAAGTCTCATGAACTTTGCTGGTAGGACAAATCGATTCTTATACCAATACAAACAAATGAAAAGACAGACATAACATTTCAAAGGAACGATCACTTGGCTGAATATTTATATCGAACATCACTCTGGGGCTGAAATTGTAGGGAGTGAAATCTTTCTCATGATTTAGTACTAAATTACTGAAGAAAGATGGCATCTTAATGCACTGTGTTTAACTTGCTTCTTCCCAATAATTTCCCTTTAAAAGCTTTTAGCTGAGTATTTCTGGGAATCCATTTTCTGGTGTATTGATGAAGCTGTTTGATTTCACTTAGTAGCGGGATGCAGGCGCTTTGATCTCTGACCTACAGGGAATTTTTAAATGTGTGTAAAGGAGGAGGAGGCGATGAGGCGAGGTAGCTGCAGGCTGGCATTACAGTGGTGTTCTGACGTGGATGGAGAGGCAGCCCTCTGTCTGTAGCTTGCGGCTTTCTCCTGAACATGAGGTCCGCGGAGACCCCGGCAAGCCGCTGGGCAGGTTTTGATTACACCCTAACGTCAGGGTGTGGTAAGATCCAGGAGCACTTACCGGATCAAGGCAGTTTTCCATGTTTGTCCAACTCTCTTATGGGGACACTGACCATCATACTCTTTATTAAATTTTTATTTAAAAAATGTGAAAATCTAAAATAATTCTTATTATGAATAACAACATGGATGCTATAGATGAAAGTGTAACCTAATTTAAAGTAACAACTCATCATTTGTTAATATATATTTTATCGACACTCCTGGCTGGAGAGGTGGCTCTGTGGCTAGGGATCTATACAGGTAATCAGATGGTTGTGGGTTTGAATCCTGTGAATGCCATGAGTGGTCCTACTCTGTTGGGTCCTTGAGCTAGGCCCTTCACTTGAAACTGCTTTGTCCTGTGTATGGTGTTAAGCTACATCCAGCCCTACAAGCAGGTTGTCTAGCTTTCAAGGGAAAGACTCTGGGGTTGGTAGTAGGATTAGCACTCCAGCCTTCAGAAAAAAGCTTTGCAGTGTTCTGTTCTACTTGAACTAGTGTGGTACTGAAGTATCAGCTGTTGCATGACTGTGGGGGGTTTGGCAATGTGCTGTATCAGTGGGTGTTTCCTTACCTCTGGGGGAAAAAATAAGTGACTCCTCTGTATTTAAAAAAAAATCAGCATTTTTAAATCCTGGTTCAGCTGGCAGAAGGTTATGCTGTGCAGCAGATTCAAATTTTTTAAGAAAAAATGAAGCAGGAGACACTGGGAATGACCAGAAACCAGCTGGGTAAATCTGAGCAGAAGCAACTTTCTAATGCCAGAGATTCTAATACCGTTAACTTCTCGGACAGTTTCTCATGAATTGGAGGACGACTTCAAGTGACCTTCAAAAGGAATGGCAAAAATTAAGTGCAGGTGTAAAGTGCACTGCTAGGACAGTTTGTATCAGGCTTCTAGAAGCAGGAATGAAGTCCCATAAAGCAAGCCCTTCATTAATGAGAAACAGAGAAGAGCCAGGCTGGAGTTTGCATTTTACACAGACGCATACCCATAAATTGAGAAATGAGTGAAGCAAAAATTTAGCTGTGGTCCAGAGTTATCCAGAACTGTAAACACACACACACGCACACACACAGAAATATATACATGCAGTGTTCATTTAAAATTGTTCTCCAATACAAACTCATATAGTACTTGCATACTGTAATTCATATATATATATATATATATATTATTTAGATATAATATGCTTTGAAAATGTTTTCAAAGGTCCAGAAAACAAAATAAAAATCTGCTCCAGAAAGGAAAATTAAAATGTAAGCATGGGCATTTTTTCTGTTAAGCGAATGTACTGTTCAAATAAAGACAGATGTTTTGTGAAGCGGTCTTGGTGGGGGGGCTCCTGTTTAATGTATGAGAGAGCATCATAACCTGGAGGTAAATAACATAACGCTCCCCAGCTTCTAACATGTTACGTGGCCCATTAGAAGCCGAGCTGTGCCATTTCCACAAATAAAGACAAATCACTCTGTAGTCAGCCTGTAAATATGGCTCTGCCACCCCACTGCAAATGAGAGCCTCTTAGCGGAGGCTGACTGGCAGCCATGATGGTTTGGTTACTACATCAAGCTCGTTAATCCAACAGTCTGCCTGCCACTCATAAAGGCAGAAAGGCAGGGGTGAAAAGTAATGGGGTAAATGTACTCTTATTATCGTAACAGAGTAGTTTTCCTTATTTTTGAAATGGTATTTTTCCTGGGTATGACATCAGTCCTGGATATGATGTTAAACTACATCTAGCCCAGCAAGAGGTCCTACAACTTGCAGGGAAAAAATTTGGCGGTTGGTGGTGGGATTTGCACTCCAGCCACCGTGAAACACTTCAAGACAGCTTGGACCAAACAGGGATGACACCATTCTGCTCTCCGCGGGAGTAGCTCTGCTGCAGCTGCCCATAGGAAAGCTGCAGGTATCATGAAGGGGATGGGGGAAAGCCTTCGGGAGCCTCATCACTGGAGGAGTTGAAACTGTTGGAGAGCTAATAGGGTCAAGTCTGTTGGGGATCGGGGCTGGTGTGGTGCTGAGGCATCACGTGCTGCATGGCAGTACTTGGGTCCCAGTATGAGGTGAGCCATCCGGGTTGGTGCATGGAACTTCTAGTCTCTCGGGCAAGATGACCATCGTCCTCTGCTGTCGTGGGAGCTTTGTAAACTCTTAATTTTACTGAGGTACGCAGACTGGGGAGTGGCCGGATCTTTGTAGGTAGGTACACCTATTTTTGGTCTGGTCGCACTGAAAGCTGCCATACTCAACAGGGAGTAGCTGTTGCTGTGGTGGACTGGCTCCTCACGATGGTGTCTGATGTCACTTTTTTCTCTGGGGGTATTAT
Source organism: Cryptomyrus ogoouensis (assembly GCA_025773925.1). Taxonomy (NCBI): domain Eukaryota; kingdom Metazoa; phylum Chordata; class Actinopteri; order Osteoglossiformes; family Mormyridae; genus Cryptomyrus; species Cryptomyrus ogoouensis. The sequence goes on from JAOYFF010000001.1 coordinate 52,587,785, forward strand.
GAGACTAAGGCACTCCTTGGGTATCTTATCTGTTGTCTCAGTATATGTTCAATAAGTGATTTTACTCGCTACTTCACTCGGTGGTTGATGGGTGCCCGTGAGGTGAAACTCTCTCAGTCATGGGTGACTTAAATGCGACCACTGGCACTGACAGGGCTGGCTGTGAGGATTGTGTTGATCCCCATGGGTCTAGTGACTGGGGTGAGAGTTCCTTGACTTTGCAAAAGGTCAGGGGTTGCATGTCGCTGGATCCTGGTTCCAACGCTCTGAGCCGCATCGTTGGACTTGGTACTCCAATACTGGTGGTGCAGCAAAGGAGATTGCCCACGAGGAAGTGATCAGTCACTGGAGGGTCCTGCAGAACTACAGGACCTACTGAAGTGCGCAGTTTGTGAATTCTGACCACAAACCTGTTGTTGCTGCTCTGAAGATTCAGCTTAGATCCAGTAGGCTACCACCTACTAGGAGAATGAGGCGGGACTTGGCCAGACTCCAAGGTTTCTGATGTTTCTGATGAATCTGCATATAACTTGTGTGAGGAACTTGTGGACTTGGGTGCGACTGCCAAGTCTAATGTGATGTTGGAGACCTTGAAGGTTGCTGAGGGCTGCGTTGGTGTTACCGGTGATCCCAGAAAGAGGTGTCTCATCTCTCAGAGCATTCTGGAAGTTATCAAGAGGACCTGCAGCACACAACTTCGTGGCAACTCAAGTCTGTATGGGAAGACGATAGCTGTGGGGGCTCTGAGGGCAGATAAGGAGGCATTTGTTAGAGGAGTCTGTGAGAAGGTAACACACCATCTGTGATCTAGTGACCCACGTCCTGCATACAGAAGAATCAAAGCATTACATACATCTGAATCTGTTCCTCGGAGACTTGCAGTCCTACAGAGTCTGACTTAAACCCACCTGGCACATCTTCAGATTTATTGTCAGAAAATGCTCCAGAAGATATTCCCTGGCCTCATTTAAATACTTTAAAAACCAGGTGCCTGTTACTTTTACTTGAGTAGTATTTCACTGGATGGCTTTTACTCTTACTTGAGTAACATTTTGGTGCAGTATTTGTATTGAGTACTTTTTCCAACACTGCCAGAAAGAGCTCATTGATGATGGCAGTTCACCAGACTTCTTCTTATTATTATACATCCATCCATTTTCTGTACTCGCTTATCCGACTCGCTATCCGGGAGGCTATGGGCGCAAGGCAGGGAACAACCCAGGATGGAGCACCAACCCATCATAGGGCACAGTCACACCCCATTCATGCACACATGCACATCTATCTGGGTTTTGGTAACTCCAATCAACTTCCACATGTTTTTAAACTGGGGGGGAAACCAGAGTACCCAGAGGAAACCCCGTGATGACACGTGGAGCACATGCAAACTCCACACATATGGAGCTATGGCAGAGACTTGAACCCTGGTCACAGAGGTGTGAGGCCACTGTGCCACCCCATATTATTATTATTATTAATAATAATATTAATATTAATAATAATAGTAAAAATAATACATTATGTCATTTTGTTTTCTGACAAGTAAGCAAAACAAAAAGAAATCAACCAATGAAACAAAAAATACTAACAGTTATGCTCTTGTTTTCGCCTCTCACTTATGGGACCTTCTCTCATTCCCAGTTATAAAGTGTTGTGTCCTGTTCTGGACCTCAGGAATCCATCCGGATTTGACATCAGCAAGGACCTCATCCTGCCTGCTTGGTAGTTCCCTGTCTAATCACATGATTCTCTGCAACTGGTCTGATGGTGTCTCATTGCTTTAAGGCAGGTGTGACAAACTGCAGTCCTGGAGGGCCGGAGCCCTGCACATTTTTGGGTTTCCCCTCAGTTGACACACCTGGTTCAGCTCCTTGCAACGTCTTGTGCTAATTACCACACAGCTCTTCAGCTGAGTCATTTTTCGTGGAACAGGGAAAGAACTAATCTACACAGGGCTCCAGCCCTCGAGGACTGGAGTTTGGCACCCCTGCTTTAAGGTGAACAAACAGAGAAAGAAACCCAAGAATTTTAACGCAGATATATCAGACGGTGTGAAAATCAGTCCCCAAGACATGAGTGATCAAAGCACAGGATGCGGGGCCCTGAAAGCAGCGCCTTATAAGGGTCTGTCAGGTAACCACAGGAAACAATCACCCTTCCCTTCAGGGGAACCTCGTCACTGACATGTGCATTACACTGCTGCTTCATGTGAGCCTCAGGTCTAACATGCAACCTGTACACCATACAGGAAGACTTACACACTCATACATCACAGGAAATCAATGATTTACTATCGATTATGGTACTGCAGATTGAATCAGTAATGCATTAAATCAGTAAACAAATAGGAAAAATAAGTCAACTCAGGCCCTCTCTCCAGAAAAACTCACCTGATATAACGAGAGTAGAGGGTTCCCTTTAATTCACCCATCAGTAAGTTGCCTTTAGGTGTTGTAGGGAAATGTAATCCCGACATGTTTCATCAATGAGCACATTTTGCTGACATGCTGTTTAACAAAAAGAGGAGAGTTAAACATGATTTTATGACTAAAGCAAGAATGTGGTGTTATATCTCTATACTTTTTAATTTCTTAAGACAGAATGGGCGTGTGCTGCGAATCCGCCAAATGCTGACACTAATTCAGTTGATGTGATTTTCTCTGGCTTAAAAAGTGACACTAAGAAGGCCACTGGGTCACGTGACCCAAGATGAAACTGCTTGCATTCATTCTGTTAATTGAACATGTGATGGCTTGTGATGTGGGTGTGAAAAACTGGAAGTATCTCACCAACATGCGCCGTTCTGCTGCCGATCTCTGCGTACAGCCTATATGCTGCCTCAAGATTTTGTATTTTTGATTTTCTTTGGTTTGATTCATTGTATTGCATGGATTGATTGTTTGTATTTTTTTGGTTTATTTTAATTGTTTATATTGATTGCTGTGATTATTTTGTATTTTGGTTAAGCTTTGGGAGGTCAAGCGGGCGTTGCGGGGCGACGGAAAGCGGGTACCATACTAACCTGGGGTCCTGTCTCTTTGCCTGTGTTTCAGGGCTAGTAACCGTGAGCAGCACCCTTCTGGCTGGTGGTGGAACTCACTCGTGTGCAGTATACATAACTGGTATTGACTCACTAAGCACGTGTGTGTGGTTGTCTGTGTGCTCACGTGAAGTACCCATGGAGGTCCCGCCTGTGGAGAGTTCCTGGTCCAGAGATCAGTTGTGCTTTTATCTGGCGTGGTCTGCTGCAGGGGTTTGGCGCCGAAGGGGTTTTTAGATTTATTGTGTGTAGCGTGGAATTATGAATCTCCCCTTGAATGTAATAAAATCTTTTACTGACTCACGTCTCTGGCCCTTTCCGGTGAATCGAACCTGTGTGCTGTATTTGCGAGTTGGGTTATCATCATTGGCCCCGTGTGCAGTGTCCCTGGGGTGGCGTAGTCGGCTATTCATAAAAAGGGTATTGTAGATCACTCCGCCACAATAGGAATTTTTACTTGCCATCCAGTCAGTAACATGTACAGTAACAGTATTAGACAGCACAAAACAAAGGTACCAATGCAGACATATACCTAAATTTACATTTTATATATTTAGCAGAGGGTTTTGTCCAAAGCAACGTACAAGTGAGGCAAACAGCTCATTACAGAAGTACATGCTGTCAAGGAGTCGACTAGGCATAAGTGCAGCTAGGCTGAGCTTACAATGAACACCCAGGGACAAGTTAGGGCTGCCACCAGTTCCGGTTTTCCTGGGATTGTCCTCTTCTTTTTTGAGCAGCTGTCCCAGAACATTTTTATTCTTATGGGGACACGAATTGTCCAGCTTTTTTGGGATAATGTACTAATTTAGAATTTTGTAATTTCAAATAAAACATCACTTGGATTCCTTCTACCGCTATTCTTTTTTTCTTCCTGGTTATGCTTATACATCCAACCCTCTGTCCATAAACGGTTAAAAACAGGTAAAACACAGTGACAACTGGCCTTGTCTGTACTTTTATTTGATTGGTAACACAAATACGAAGATTACCTTGTTACTTACCAATTGCACTGGCTATCGGTCTGCCGCGTGCATTGACATCCACGCCCCCCTCGTGACTTAAATTGTTCGCTAGATGTAACATTAGTTTTTTTTTAAAAAAACAATTTGTTTTTTCGATTTTGTGAAACGGGGGGAGTGACAGATGAGAAGGACAACAAAACAATATAGGTCAAGCTTCCAGTGTCAAAGAAGAGGCGATTTCCAGTGTAAAACGCAGAGGGGGTGAAACAAGACAACTTTTCTGAATCGGTAAGGCCCAACCAAGATGGCATGGGTGGATTTAGCAAAGCAGACTGTCCTAGTTAGATGGATAACTTAAGCCAAACGTGAAAACTGTTCAAGAGGACATTATTGGACAGTCCTTACATTTGGCTTAAGTAATCCGGCTAATGAAAAAAGACTGCAATGTAGAATACCACCCCTCCCCGTTCTCCGCCACTCGTGTTTTGTGCACAGCCGAAAATTCAGTTAAATATGAAGATAAAGCAGTGCTGGAAAATTATGCAGAAACAAAGTAGCACCACAGTTATGTATTAAGCAAACGCAGAAGTCTACCCCTTACAAATTTTGGTCAAAGCAGAACATGAAGTTAGATTAAACTTTAAATGTTCATGCTTTGAATTTAAAACATTAATTGAGGGACAGCAGGGACTTCTGCAGGCAGCAAAAAGGACAGCTTTAGGTCGTCCAAATTCACTAAGTTAGAAGGTTGTTTATACTGTAATTTATTATAATATGTCTAATAATGGTTTGATAATCAAAGTGTAACTATTACAAGTGTAACCAGTATTGGAATACGAGCTACACAACAACTTCTAACAAAACAAAACTAGAAGCTGCAGAGGTACGCATTTATGGAACAGATATGAACAGAACAAATGGCTGAAACAGAAAATATGGGACAGCAAAGTGAGTGCAATGTATTGCTCTGTCCTATACAGTGAACTGTGAATTTATGAAGTTGTTTCCATACTGAATATGGGGAATGTGTGATTCATCAGCAGTTTCTCCACTGTATTGTTGAGTATGCATTAGTGTCATTACCAAACATTTACCTTTAAATATGCCTATATGTGCTTCTTTTGTAAAGTATGACGCATGAGAATGGTGAGTGCGTGATGTGATCCAGGTGTTTCTGTTAGCTGCTGAGGATATGAAAGGTAACCTCACATCTGGTGAGTATGGTGAGGTTTCGCTGCCCTCCAAAGAAAGTGAGGTCAAACCCTGAATATCCACCCCCTTGGTAGGCTGGCGAGTCACAAGGGGTGTGGAATTCACGAGATCTAATTGTCTCGTTAGTATAAACTAGCATAAACCTTTTACATTAACAGATGACAATAACTTGGTCAAAGCATTAGCAGCTGCACAAGCGTGTGAAGAGACATGAGACGTTTTTATGGTCATTTGACATGTTTTAATGGAATATGACTGTAATGTTTGTGATTATATCATTATTTGTCACAAATTCAACAGAGGCTGGCATCCAACCGCTAATTCAGGTCAGGGTCATGGCTGTGGTGTGCTGTTGTGTAAATAAGAACAAGTGAATATAATTCAGAATTAAATGAAACAGACATATTGCAAATGTTCTTTAACAGAGTCAACAAGGCCTCATTAATGTGTTCTTGTCAAAAGCAAACACAGCTGCAAGGGTTATATTCTATATGAATCCTGCCATCAAGTACCTGAGATCACAATCCTGTTATAGAGCAATTTCTCCTGTTAATAGAATAACTCTGGAAGGCGTCCATGCTACTCTGTGCTTCTACTGTCTGATTAACGTTTACGCTGTTCAGCACTGAAAGAACTCACCACACAATGGCTAGAATGATGAAAATTTTTGTTAAAGAAGAAGAAAATGTGCTATTTCCAAGTTTCACGAAGACAGGCGAGCTCAGGGGTCTGGAATGCAGAATGTGGTATATGAAGCCATGTTTGCTGTCGCAGTTAAAAGAGAAATCAATATTTTTTAAAATCGATATTTAGGGCTGGTTGTCTGCAGACACGCTCTGATTTTTCTTCTGTTTATCACTGTATGGGCTGGGTGTTTCAGGAGATATTTATCTATAAATAATCACATCTTGCACAAGTACAAGATGTGGCCGCTAATTGATAAGTGTGGCCTCTGCACTGCATGACCTTTCTCACTCCTTGGGTCGTGTTGGAGACTGGAATCGGATATTGTGACATGGGCCCTGTTTTGTGCCGGGACGTGCAGGAACCACAATCTGAAGGAGACTTAGGTGTCTCCACAGGAACAACTGAGTGGGAACAGCTAGGGGGATTTTACAGATATAGGAGAGCGAGGTCAGTCAGCAGAGCACAGGGAGACGCTGATCTTCAGCTGTGCACACATTTTGCAGTTGTATTCAGTGTCTACCTCTTCCTCTTGTATGCCTTGGCAGTATTAGGATATTATATGATGTAATATAAAAAGCCAAAACAAAGTATATGTGAGCTTTACATAGACGGCTGAAATGATCAGCTATTCAGGATGTGGCAGGAGGTAACTAAAGGCTCCCAGGAAGATCCTTGAAGTCACTCTTAGAAAGCCTGAATTGCATTCTGGGAAGTGGACAGTATGGTCAGTACCCAAGCTGTATTATATCCTACTCACTGTTACTGGCCTTCATCAGGGACCCCCTGAGTCCACATCCTGGGATAGATGCCAGCTGGTTCAGATTGAGCTGGGATAGGGCTGTTCTCCTCACCTTTCTGTGAAGCTGACCGCTTTCCTGAGACCAATAACCACAGCATTTCCTAATTAGTGTCCCTTCCTTGCCATCATAACCTCACTTATATTGTTCTCACTTGGCTTCCTTGTGTTGCCCCACCCATCTACCCAATCTCCCCATTATCCATGAACACCCCCAGAGGCGCCACCCTCGTATGATTCTCATCTGCCCCAGCAAACACCCCAGTGGAATCACAAGGCCCAGTGTTCCAGACGCTGTAATGAGCCTCCAGGGATGGTTTCAGGGCGATCCCTGTCATTAACTCGAGGATTGGTGGGTGAAGGCCCCACCCCCTTGCTGGTGCGCCTGTGTAAATGTCCCCATTGGGACAATGTGGTATCGAGCCCTTCCCAAGCCATGCTACAGCCACGCTCACACATACAGTAATATGGGCAGGCAGAGGCGTCACTGTGCCTCCAGGCCCATCCAAGTTCTCCTAACTGGAGAGGGAATATCCGAGCCCTTGCACCCAGGTCACTCTCGCTTCTGACTAATTGGCCCCACAAAGCTCCTCCCTCAGGCTATCGCCCTCCTCTCACAGGAAGCACACTGGCACTTATAAGCTCATAAGCGTATTTGCACACATCCCAAAGCTGCTTGTACTCTACATCCAGCTGTCTCGCCTTTACTATATGCCTGCACGGTTATTTATCTGCCCATATTTATTTCTATTTCTGTCTCCAATTTATCTTTATGTATTGTTTTGTGTAATTTTATCATAATGGTATGTTTAAGTTGTACACTTCATGGCACATTCTGCACCCAAACAAATATCTTGTACTTAAATAAGGATAAATATATGCTGATTCAGATTCTAGTTCTGATTCTGAAGGAAAAGGCTGGTCCACTGGACATCCTGGTGGTTCTCTTACTGTTCATCCTTTAAGCAAAAGTCCATTTGCTATTCCGGAGGCATCCCACAGTGCTGTGTCCCGCTTTTTGTGAGATTATTCTCTAATGATCCCATAATTCCTCATTTGTGTCCCTGTCTTCTGATCTTCTTTGTCCAGGGATGGTGTGGGCATTACCATCATATCACTGTTCTATATTTTACCTGCTTTGTGTGTGCTGTTTACACATTTCCTTCTCCACTGGTCAGTTTAGGTCTGTCTTTGTTGCCACAGCAGTTTAAAACAGGTAGGATTGTCGTGTTGCTAATAAATGTGATTATGAGATCCTGAGGATGTCCTCTGGATTTGCTCGTGGGTCTAGGTGTTCTTGTGGTTTTCATTACGTGTCCTCTTTACCAGGAAATCTGGTAAGTGCTAAAACAGAATAAACATTCGGTAATTCATTATCAAACGACAGTGCTGGGTTTGGCAGGACCTGCAGAGCAGTCAAAGGAAATCCAGAAATTTCTGGCAATTCTTACTGGAAAATAACTGTGAATATGTGAAATGAAAACCTATTCTTAGCACTAGCGGTAATTTACAGGCTGTGCAGTATCACATAGAGCCGTTTGAAAATGGCAATAAAACAAAATGTGTATAAGCATCTGACTTCAAGGAGAAATTGGATTATGGGATTGATTTTTCTCAACAACATCCGATGTTAAACTGCAGTGGGAAAGGTTATACTGCTCAGGCGGCGAGTGTGTGAGAACGTGCAGTCCTTGCTGTAACCCCCCATTACGGTACCCGTTGAAATCAGCAGTCTAATCGTAATGCAGTGTCCAGCCCCACATGATAACAAAAACACACTTGGAAGGGTGGGGGTGTAATTCCTCTCATCCCAGGCCATAAATATCCAGTTTATTGACAGGGTGAATGAGACCCACACTTTGCTGAATAATTAGATGCTGGGAAATGCTGTTTTATTTGTCTAAACCATGAAGATGAATGTATATATTAACTGATATTAACATTAATTTAGGAGACGTGCTTTAAAAGCAACATACATTTATGAGAAAGCAAGGTTAACCCTTCCTTGAAGTAACTGGGGGTTAAAGGCCTTGCTTAAGGGTCCAATGGTGACATCACTCTACCAATGCTGGGATTGGAACCAGTGACCTACTGATCATAGACCCAGCAGCCTAACCTGTCTCTGTTGCTCAGTTCAGCATTTATGTATGCACTGATAACCCCCAGAAGAGCTGAAAGTAGGAATTCTGATGTAGATTTGGAGAGAATCATTGCTATAGAAGCTGCTATAAAATCAGTGACCGTGTGGAGAAAGAGGGCAGTGTGCAGCATCCTTGGGTAGCAGCTGCTTAGACACAACAGAGAAGAGTGCTGGGACCCCAGAAGAGGGAGGGCACTGTAGTGTGGCTTCTGCATCCCAGGTGGATGAAACAGTTAGCAGGAAGAGTGATGCAGAGCGGTCTCTACACCTCATCATTGGCAGCGCACCCTTGTGGCAACCCCATCTTGCTCTATCCTGCTTAACATGCCACCCTGCTCTGGCTCTCGTCACCTTGCCCCAGGCTCTCCTTCCTATGATGAGGCATTCCCCCCCCCCACATAGACAGCCCACCAGGGGCAGACAAGAACCCTTTGCTCTCAAGGATTTATCGGTTCGTTTTCCACCAGAGCGGATGTCCCTCGGCACGTATCGGTACTTTCTAATTATTTATTTATGCATTTCAGTCGGGCTCCCAGTTTCAAAGTGCGTTCCATAGATTAGGCTTCCCTGGAGACTTGTAACCCTACCACTCTAGAGACCCCCCTCCCCCCGACCACCCACAAGTAACTTCAATAATATAAACTCCCTCCCCTGATACCGATACTATTACACAAGCAGTGTAAACGCAGTCTGGGATCAAGCCTTTTGGTTTTTTGGCATCTGTGTCAACTGGGAATGGCAGCCAGGCCTGAAGGCATGGCATATCTCTATCAGACACTACGGTGCTGTGGGTTCAGAGCCCAAACAGGCCCAAAACGAGTCTACAGAGACTGCTGACAGGAATGAGTGCTACCCTGCACTGACCTTCCTCCTCTAAGGCTCTGTTCAATGTTCATGTTTCCAGCACAGATGCCAGAATCAAAATGCCTAGTTTTCTGTGAAAAGAGGCACATCTACTTAAGACAGAGGCGCTAAGGGGCCTATCATTTATTTTTGCATTGTTTGTCCTTTTACTCGTAATATATCAGTGTTTGTACAGTGATCTCTCCTGTTTCTGAACTGACGGCTTCCTTTCTTAACACCCTCTATGATGTGGCCACCATTGTACCCAGAATCACATCACAGTCTCTGAGGGTTAGACACCTGGTATTCCGGTTAACTGTAGAGACGAGAGCCTACCGGTGGGGGGGTTGTGAAAGGGACAGAGCCGCCTGACACGATGGGGTCAATACCTGATGGTTATACTCCTTGAGGGCGTAGACAAGTGGCAAACAAACATGGTCACATGACATGGAGACAAAATGTAACTGAAACGCTGCCATGGGTCTTACAAAGCAATGGTGGATCATCAAACTGAATTAACTGTGGTAATCATGGGCACCTGACCCCGCATGAGCACATGTAAACCAGATATACACCAAACGCCAAAAATCAATGTGTATTCCTCCTCTGACAGCAAGGTCGTCTCTTTCGAGTTATCACTGGAATTTGACTTCAGTGACGGCGATACAAATTATGGGTCATGAATACTTGGGTTTATGTGTTCAGAGGCAATATTGTTTGTGGCACAAATAGGCATCCATGTTTCTATAGAAGAGCATGGGATGTTATTTTTGTGCATTCACAGAAATTATACATCAGATATTATTGAGCAGTATTGCAGTTCTAAAGTAAAGTAAAATCCATTGTGTTTTTATGTCTGTATTGGAGAGTTATGAGACATGTCATTAAATTGCTTCCTAAAATTGCTTGAAGCACAAGGGAAATCTGAATTTTTAGCAACTAGTAGCTGTTTTAATTTCTATTAGAAAATGTGAGAATGAATGGGATTCAGGATTTGAATTGTCATTGGTAACAAACAACAAATTAAGTAGTTTATATGGGGGACATGGAATGTTCATTTTTCAATTAACAAAATGGGTGCTGAGAATCAATACTTTTTAATTATAAATTTGCGATCTCATTAATTGATACTGATTTGCTTGGAAAATATATCTGGTTTCCAATGAGGCGTCTGAACACAGTGCTGTGTTATTGCATTACATGAGAACGTTAGATTGCCTGCGATGTCCTTGTGAGGAGACCTCGGTGTGCAATTCAGGAGTATAATGAAAATGTTGTGTTTCCCTTGTCCTGATCATAGCTTAAGAAATTGAAATTCCATTACTTTTCTTTTTTTCCTTTATTGACCGAGGTTTTTTGCTGTTGTTTTTTACATAAGTGCAAACAACACATTTTTTTTATATTATTATGGATTATGAACACATGATGTTGGTTAACTACAAGTATAGTGCATTATGTAGAAGGAATTAATTGGAATTCTTTCCAAAATATCAAACCAGATGACACTGTGCATTATACCACATTCAAAATGCGAAATAAAAATAAAATATGTAACAGTACAGTGACTTTCTCAGCAAGGTGGTACTGTACTTATGCCGTCTGACATAATCACACCCCTCTGTATCTCTCAGCTTTACAGAGATGCAAGCTGCAGGTTTATGCAATCACTGGGATTTACGCTTCTCTGCTGAGATGCTGACGACACTCTTTTTCATTCTCCTATTTATGTGTAATGCACAGGAGGCTTTGTCTCATTGCTGTATATTCTTTTAGAGTGTCAGCCATAAATGAGCAGCTTCTTGGTGTCATAATACCATAGTGTACCACATTGGGGGGGTGTTTATAAACGAAATGTTACCTAGTGTTTCATATCATCCTTCATTCGTAGATGTGCGTCTTTTAAACCCCGTCCTCCAGGAAATGCCATGCGACTCTCTCCATAAGCTGGCCCCGTGCCTTGCTGAATATTTCATGAAGAAACTCTGTCATCTTCTGCCGGGATTCATGACCTCTGTGTTCGAACACTCATAAGGAGCATAGCACATATTAAAACCTCTGCAGATAACAGCACACGCCTTGTGGCGCCGGTCGTGCTGTGGGCTCACCCATCCCCCTCATGCCCAGGCCTTCTGTCTTAGAGTCTGAAAGTCTGACACATCCCTCATAAGACAACCACATTCAGAAGCTGTCCTCAGCAGAAGAGAAGAGGGCCATAAAGCCACAGGCCATGCAACCATCGCTATCTCACCAGGAGCCTAATGTGTGCCACATTTCCGGTAACATCTGTCACACATCCCTGAGACAGAGGGAGAGGGGGGGGGGATTTTGCACCTTCCCATCTCCTACGGGTAGGATGATACCAGCTGATCCCTTCTTTCCCACCAGATGTGGGTGGAGCTGTGAGAGGAAAGTGGGAAATGGATCTTTGGCAGAAGCAGCTATTTCTATCTGTTTTCTTTTCTCTGAAGATGTGAAGGAATGGGCCTTGGAACACCTGGCAGGTTTTACAAAGCAGCATCAGGCTCGGCCTGTTTTTCCAATCGCTGCCACAGAGGAGTGGGCGCATCCACCCGGACGGGTGGATTTCCCCATGCCAAAGCAGCAGTTGGGTCACAGTGTTTGATGCAGCAGTGTCCAGGTCATTTTTATAAGTAAAGAAATTACACATTAACATTAAATCTCCTGTGTCTCTCAAAGTGAGCGCTTAACAACTAAAGTGACTGCAACTACATCTCTGGAAAAAAACACAGCAAAATTTTCAGTTACACTCATTTCTCAGTTTATGGATACACACCTATGTAAAATATACATTTTTTTTGCAAACTCCAGACTCTTCTGTGCTTGTCATTGATGATCTTCCTTGCTTTGTGGGTCGTCAGTCCTGCTTCTAGGCCCCTGTTATGAATTGTCCTAGCAGTGCACTTCTCACCTGCATTTAATATTTCCCATTCTTTTTGATGGTCACTTGAGGTCATCCTCTGATTTATGAGGCACTGTTGGATAAGTTGATGGCCATCTTTGGCCCTCTACCTGGCTGGATTTTGGTTATTGCCAGAGTCTCCTGCTTCACCTTGTTCTTGTGTACTGCTATCTTAGCAACTTTGAGTCTGGAAGCAGCCTGTCTGGCAGTATAGCCTTCTGCTAGCAGAACCAGGATTAAACCCAGATTTAAAAATGCAGATTTGAAATAAATATATAGTGTTGTCTTAATTTTTTCTAGAACTGTGGTCTGCTTGGGTAACTGCGCTCATGGAGGCTCTTCAGTAGCATGAATTGCACACGGCTTTCACCCCTGCTTAAGAGAAACTTCCTGCACAGGAAGCAGAGGTCTCTGACCTCACAGATGGAGCAGAGGTGTTAGTGTCCTGTCACTCGTGCAGTGGCAGATGTGACAGTGGCAGTGGGGACAGTATACAGGTGACATGCTGACCTTCATCTTCTTTCTCGTCATAAAAGGTAAGTGGTCCAGCCTTAACATTTTCATTTGAGATTAATTCATCATTGTATTCAAGGTCTGATGTTTGAAAGTGAGTGTGTCTGGCTGCAGCTTTGGTTTCTGGATCAGCATCTTGCTGTGCATTCAGTTTCAGGGGCTTTCCACATTTCTGGACCCAAAGAGGTCCGAATCTCGGTAGGCGGCACCGTGCAGATCGCTTGTCCCTACCATAGCTTTTATCGGGACAACGTGAAATACTGGTGCAGAGGAAATTACTGGAATTACTGCAGTGTTCTGCAGCGCTCCAGACCAACACCCCCCCAGGATGGGGATCTTCTGGTATTAGACAATAAACAAAGTCACATGTTCACGGTGACCATGAGGAGGGTACAGGAGCAGGACAGCGGTTGGTACTGGTGCGCCATCCAGCGTGTTAGCAATCACGTCAAAGTCCCCATCGAGCTGATCGTCATGCCGGGTGAGTAACACTTTCAAATTAATGTAAGCATAGTCTGCTTTGAAGCTGGGGACACTGGGGTGGGGCGTCCCTCCATGCTCAGGATCCCGGGTGGCATGTCGCTTTTTAGAATTGAAAACAGAGAGGGTGATGATGACATCACCATCCCTCATCACGACCCCCAAGTTCCCCTGCACCACAGCGAACTCTATGCCTCCAAGCACTGTGACCCCCATGTCACCAACCAGTGGAAATGTCACCGTTGATGGCAGCACAGAGTGGTAAAAAACATGATTTTTATGACATGCGGATCATTCCCAGGTCCTGTGTGGTTTCACCATGGCACAGTAATGTTACCTCCATCATAAGGGAGACTGGGGACAATTGTTTCATTTTTATAAAATGTAAAAAAAATTACATAATACATGAGTTTTTCCTTTCGAAGTAAAGGTGAATTAGTTTACTAAACATCAAGGCACATTACCTTGATCAGGGCCCTGGGCTACCACCATGGGAGGGTGAAATTTATTATACAAAGTTGGTTGAGGCCCCATTTTGGCGGAGGCTCCTGCCCTTCAGCCCAGGTAAACCTGTGCATTAATGCTAATGCTAATGCTATAAGTTATGCATACATTATAAGTTATAAGTTAATAAGTTATGCAAGAAGAATAGTGTAAATACCCCTATTCAGCGATTGTCCCTGGTCTCCCTAATTTTGGGTTTTTTTTTAGGACTGCAGATGTTCAGGGGTTGGTGTGGACAGCGTGGAGCATTTCACGCTGGGTGCTGTTTGCAGCTCTCACTCTGACTCCAGTGGCTGTGAAATTGTGAGTGATGAACTTCCACTCATTCTCTCATGTCTTACAAATCCAAAAAGTTACCACTGGTCATGTTTTCCATTTGCCCATAAACATCTACTGCATCTGTTTTCATGCTCATTTTTTTACACAAACCATGTTGCTTTTTGCATAGGTGCTTCATGAGGAGAACAAACATTAATGAGTACGCAGGACACAAACTTCAAGACCAACGGAAACTTGGAACACAAGTCATGGACCCAACCTGGATAGCTCTGCGAACATTTCCCAAAGTTTATCCGACCTGTAACTACCACAAGTCTGTACAAGTGCCAAAAACATAGCTGAGACACTTTAGAACATATGAATGTCTGCTTTCCAAATGTTTGGCATCACTGTTTAATTGTATAGTTTGTCTAGCATATTTAAAGGTTGATCTTGATGCAGTCAGAATGCAAGTATAATGCAAACAACCTCCTCCTCTTTTCAGTGAATCATGTGGCTGCAGCTGAATACATGTAGCATGCAGCCAGGGTCAAGAGGTTCAGATACCATGCAGCTAAGCATTAGATTATCTGAGGTACTGATCTAACCTTTCTTTTAATGTGGTGTGATTGTTGTTGCCGGACGTGGTGGTTCCAGCATCTCAGATCCTGTGCATTTGACACACTACAATGTCTTGAGCAGTGGTTCTCAACCTTTTTGCACTGCAACCAAATTTCTACCATGCCATTTCGCGAACCTATATCTGGTATAAGTCTAAATGAATGCTATTATCCAGTGCACTCTGCAATTTACACCAATCAATGCCTATTGCACAAATCTTAATGAATGTGGCAGTAAATTTTAAATTAAGCATCTGCGGTTTGGCTTCTTGGATTGGTTGAGTGTTCACTAGCTTTGTGCTAAGCATTTGCAGACCCAAGACACGTTTATATTGGTTAATTCTAGGATTGGGGCTGGGAAATCTGATTGTGGATCAGCGTAGGAGCTTGCTGGTTTTAAAATGCTTACATTTCCAACTCTGCCTAGCAACCCTTTCAGAATTTGCCATGACCCAAATTTGGGTTGCAACCCATGGGTCGAGAATCGCTGGTCTAGAGTTTATAGACAATAGTGTGATGGACAAAAAAACATTCAGTCAGCAGCAGTTCTTGACACCTTCTAAGGAGAGAGGTCAGAGGCTTGTTAACATTTCCAGGAAGGCTAGGAATGCAAAAATAGCAGCTCACTACTATAGTGCTGTGCATAAAGGTTTCTCTAAATGCTCAACTCATCTAGCTAGGTACCATGTATACCTAATAAAGCAGGTCCTACCGGGTACTAGATAGGTGTACCTAATAAAGCAGGTCCGACCGGGTATTAGATAGGTGTACCTAATAAAGCAGGTCCTACCGGGTACTAGATAGGTGTACCTAATAAAGCAGGTCCTACCGGGTA
>JAOYFF010000001.1:52629571-52640724 GCA_025773925.1 Cryptomyrus ogoouensis
CTGTTATTTCGGCTTGTCTTGTGTATTTCAGTCCGCGTTCAAGTCTGTTTCCCCAGGTCTGTCATTAACGTGTATACCGTGTCGTGTGCTTGTGGCTTGTGTTTTCCACAATAAATCCCGCATGTTAGGCAGCCTTTAGATCCTACCCATCATGCACTGCAGTTTTTTGCAAATTCCTCAAAGGGAAAACCATTAAATACTTAGTTTGACTTCAAAACATTACTATCTATCTATCTATCTATTTTAAGTTTATTGTAGGGATTTTTCAGATTGTTTTTTTTTTTTTAAATTAAAAATTACACCATACACCCACCATAATAAGAATGTATACCAAAAATGACAGATATATAAAATCAAGTCTGAGTTAAAGTCCAAGTTATAAATAATACAGTTGTAAATAATACGTTCCACCTATCAAAAGGTTATAAGAAGTTATATCAGTATAAGTTTTTGTGTATTTAGTATAGGGGAGGGTCCTCTTTTGGCTGGGGGGAGGGCCTTCTGTGATCCAGGGGAGGGCCCGGGCCCAGGGGCGGTTGCCCTGCCCTCCTCGCCTTTAGCTCCACCCCAGTTTCCAGCCAAACCACTTTCCGAACGTTGTGTAGGCTATTTAAACCGGTACTGCAGTATAAGAAAAAATTCATATCATAACTATAATAAAAAACGGTTTTCAGCATGAACCGGTATATGGCCCAGCACTAGGTGAGATATTGCAAAAGCCTGTGGAAACAATGCCATGACAAATGTGCGCCATAATCAAAGCTAAAGGGGGTCCAAGCAAAAATTCAAATGGTGACTTTTTGACTTTTTTGGCCGGGCAGTTTATGTTTAACTATATTAACAATAAATCAACTATATATAGGAATACTACACAACAGAGTATACCAAGTACTTGACGTTAAAACACATGACCTTTGTAACTTTAACATCAGACAGAGTAAAACAAAGAAGCTGCTGTAGTGAGCTGTGGTTCTCATCACATATTTAAAGGGAATATATCTGAATGTAGTTCAGAGGGAATTTGTCAAACACTTTATGTTAATTATTGCCTCATACAAGGCACTTTTGCTCCAATTAGTGACCATGCATTTATCGATCAACCAATCGCATGAAAGGCCGAATAAGTGGCCGATAAAGCCTGGTAAGCATGCTCCCATTCATTGCTTGTAGGAACATAATTACAGAGTTATTAGGCAAATGTGCTTTATGTCTCATTATGTGCTAAGGGATGCTTAAAGGTCACCCAACACCCACGTAGAGCCCAGTCACTGATATAGCAGGACTTTCGGGTTTCACTTGGGTCATTTAATCACCTGGGTATTGCAAGGTGTGCTGTTACTTTCGGATCTTACTGGGTCAGTTACCGTTTTTCTCAGTCGCTTTGGAAAATTTCTCGAATTATGCTTAATATCTGCTAAACAGTAAGCACTTTTCTTGAAACAATTTGTACAAACAGCACACATGATGGATTACCTGCAAAAGTCTGTAATTTTCTAATGATCCTTAGTTTATCTCTCAAAAGTAAATATCTATGTCAATAACCTTGTCAGTGTCACCTTTCATGAACATGATTGATCATTGACCACTGATCGATCTAATGCTTCAAACATTGCCCTCCATTGGTGAAAGTCAAGATGTAACTGAGAGAAATTCATTAATTTAGGACACATTTCTAACCAAAAAAAAATAAATAGAAATGTATACAAAATATGCTTGACAGATTACGTCAACTGGTTCAACAATTTTGCATGTAATGACTAACGCCTAGATGTTTTGAGCTGTAGGACTATTCAACAGAGAACTAGTATAATACATTTTGATCACCGTGATGTAAGCAACTGATAATGTAGGAAACAGCAAACAATTACACATAATCATTTGCATGAATATATCAAAGCATTTGCAATTTTCCAAAAAGAATGAGAAATTGCTTTTATGATGTGCACAAGTGACTCAGTGATGTGAAGGCTGCACAAATAGTTTTCATAATTTCAATTCTGATCTGAGAAATGCACCAAAGCAACTGAGGAAAAACTGTAATCCCTTGCTGTAGCTTGATGTAAAATAAAGCCATAAACAGGTGGAACAATCTCTAAAAGCTCTTAAACACCTGAACTTGAGCACAAAGCTTTAATTTTCACAGACAGAGGAATTTAAAGAGTAAAAATAGATAAGATTAGAAAAGTAAGACCATAACCAAGTTGTCTTCTGACACCTGTACTATGTCTGGAAGCTCCTTGAAGTATTAAAAATGTTCTACATTTTTCCAGTAGAAGGACCACAGTCATGTAACATCCGTATCCAAGGTCAGCTGCTGGAGTGGGGGGGGTGGGGTTTTTTGTGGGAGGTGAAAATGCTTGAGCACATCTTCATGTACAGTCTTCAATAGCACCACGTCATCTATGAGAGCAATTACTTAAATTTTGGGTTTGCAGTTCGCAAAATATAAATAAAAGTGCCATGTTTGTTTTAAAAAAACACAACCTACTGTTTTTTAAGGTGTTTCAAAATGTTCAAATAAAAAGCAACCGGGTTGTTATTTTTCTACATCTCACAATTTAGATTTCTTCCAGGCTACAAACGATTCAGCTCTTCTGCCAGCTGATCCCTCCTTGCCTGCGCAGTTGCTAGCGTACATTCCTTTGTTGGCATCGGAACATGTAGCTCAGCAATTCAAATGTCCTTTCAATTACAGCACTATGATAATGAACTCAAAAGATTTTTTTAATGATACGGTTTATTCTTTATTTTTTATATTTATATATCTATTCTAAAATCGTATATATAAATAAAGTAAAAAAAAATTTAAAAAAACCATTAGTGCACTCCGAGCGCATACCTGGGTCCGTAAAGAGCATCTTAAGTTCCATCAAACAATGCGGCATTGACTTTAGACATGGTTTTTGTCATATCATTTCACTGCTTTAAAATAGCAATGTGCTGACAATGTTCCCAGTCACGCAGCAGCAACCGGGATCGAAATAATTTGCTAATTTGACGGCGTGCATGCATGGCGTGAAACTGAGGAATGCGCAGGAATGAAACTAGCAAAACCACTTTGCACCATGCTTTCTACTGGTGCAAAATAGGTCCCCATGTGTTAGACAGCAGTGCCCAAACTTCATCTCATCCTTTTCTTAGGTTTTGCCATCTACAAAACAGCTTCTTTTGTTCCACAGTCTAATTCCACAGACGCCGAACTGTAAGATACACACACAGCGGGAGATTTATACACAGCTAAGGACACGCGAGGATCGTACAGGGTGCACATAAGACACAGGCAACACACACGCAATAATAGGGAATGCAGCTAAACCATAACTACAGCTACACGACACAGCAAGGGCTATTTACAATAACATGCAGGGCAGGCTGGGGCATTCCAATCCTGCAAGTGCTACAATGTATTACAGTTTTTCTCAATTGCTTTGGTGCATTTCTCAAATTAACATTAACATTTGCAAAACAACAACTGTAATATCCACACCATAATGTCACTTGTCATCATAATGTCATCATTTCTCATTGCTTCACACACATTTCCAAATGTTAGTACATATATGCAAATGGTTTAGTACAGTTGTCATCATTTCACACAATTTTCAGTTGCTTTAATCTTGTTGGTCAAAATAGATTATGTAGTTTCCCATTGTAATAATTTTACACCCAAAATAATATATGTATGTGATCATCATGTTAGTCACCACATGCAAAACAGTTACCCAAGCTTTCAAAATGATTTACAGTTATTCTTGATTGCTTTGGAACATTTGGAACATTTCTCAAATGACAATTAACATTTGTAAAACAACAAGTGTAATCCCCACACCATAATGTCCCTTCTGCACAGAAGAACATAATTTCTCCATAATTTCACACCATTTTCCGTAAAACGTTTTAGTTCATATATGCAAATAGTTTTCTACAAATTTAATCATTTGGCACAATTTTCAGTGGTTCAGTTGTCACTTGTTTGTCAAAAAACATTATGCAGATTCCCACTGTAATAATTTTACACCTAAAAGTACTCATGTGGTAATTGCGTTGGCCACCCCGTGAAAAACAAGTTAACAAAGCTGTCAAAACGATATATTCCATCGATTGCAGTGATACAGCATTGTTATGTTTTTGGTTCCCATGGTCCATGATTTTGTTGTCATTTTGTTGTTCTTGTATTGCCATTTAGCTGTTTTTGTGTTATATAGCACTACATGACTTTTTTGTTTGCTATTGTACTGTGCTTTGAGATCTGAAGAAGTTACATGTGCTTGTGAGTGCTTTCTCTTGCCAATGAACTTTGCATACTGTAATGTAGGCCTAGAGCCTTGCAAAGTTGAAACTGGTGCCTTTGATATGAATAAGTATCAGTTTGCTAAAGAAGAATGTTCAGCCAGTGACAATGAGAAATTGGGAACCGACTATCATTCACTTCAATTGTGGAGGTCAGGAGCATACTTACACTGAAATTTTTACAATATATCTAAGCATTTTGACTCTCGTGGTTAAAACGATGGCGAATGTACTTTTCATTTTGGTGACACTGACTGATTCCGGAATTATTTGCTTTTGAGACATGAGATAAGCATTTTGGGTAAGTTTCAGGTTGTTGCAGCTAAACAATAAGCAATAGCAACAGTAGTGCTATATGCATGAACTGTTTTGAGAAATGCTCTTATAATCTTGAGGATGTTAAGCATGTTTCATGAAGTGTGCCACAGCAATCGACAAAAACTGCAGTACCTTTGCTTTCCCCTTTATGATAGTAAGAGACAGGACTAAGGCTGTTGACTAAGAAACTGTTACCTAGAACCAAAGCACTGTTATGTGTGACCGTAGGATCCAGTTTCGGTTCTGCCAACTACTATCCCACATGCTGGCCGGCCCCCGCTATTTGGAGGGGGGGTGTGGCAGGCATGTTGAATCGATCTTGACTGATTACTACTGCACCTGTATTAGGTTTCAAGGCAGGATGTGGCGTGGACGCTCTGCCTGGTTGGTTATTTTGGCTCCGGAGTTCGCTGTCAGCTTGGCGTTTGTTCACTGTTCCTGCTTGCATTGTAGCGCTTGCCCCTCATTTGTTACAGCTGAACATGGGTTAGTGTGTTCTCCGTCCAGTACCTTTGTTATGGTTGGTTAAGCGGTAGCTACAAGTTTCGGTAGTCTCCTGCTTTGGTGGCTCGCAGTGGGTTGGGCTGCTGTCTTATCTTCATTTAGAATAGTATTTCTTTTGTGTACTTTTGTTTCATTGTGTTTGGATTTGCATATGGTTGTTTTGGTTTAATTCAGTTTGATGTGAGTTGTATATCTTATGTTTGCTTGCAAAGTGAATTTTTCTGTTGATTTTGTTTTGGTTTTAGGTTAAATTTTGTTTTGTGTGTATTCCAGCAGACTGGGGGGCAGCCCTGATGGGGGGGCTAGAGGCACTTGGTGGTGGGAAGTAGTGCTTGCACATTTGGTGTGATTTCAAGTGCCGCTTGCTGTGGGTTGCTGTGTCACCGGTGAGCCACCTATCTTCTGCTTGCCGGCACGTGTGTTGGTGGATACTTTGAGGCACACCTCTGGCTAGCCTGCCTCCCTCAGGTAAACCTCAGTTCTGCTGTAAATGTTTCTATGTTTTTTTTTGTGTTTGCTACCTGGGAATAATAAATTTATTTTTATGGAATTCATGTCTTTGGTGCTGTATTTGGACCTGTGAAGGTGTGGCTGTGTCCACTTTAGGGGTAATTCAGTTTAGCTGTCCCTGAGCATTAGGTCCAGGGTGGCGTAGTCGGGCTACAGTGATTGGCATTAGGCCTTTCCCCTCACCGCCTGCCATGCATGGATGAAATAGTATAACAATGTAATGAAAAATGTGTAGGGTGTGAAACCACCAAAAATCCAGAGAAGAGCCTCAAGACTGCACTAATTTGTCTGGTGATTCCGTTAAAAGAACTTGTGTACATGGTAATGGAGTGGGGGGAGGGAGCTATGCTTTACTGAGCTTTCCCTTAGTCATTTCAGCACAGGTGTGTCAGAAATGCAAAGCTAACAGAGTACATACACAAACTCCCACCTTCCTGCCTCCTTCCAACTGCAAACAGCTTGAAGTTCACCAGGTGGTGGGTGGCTGATCTGCTGTCCTCTGACCCCAATTAACCAGGGTCAGCATCTTCATGAAGGCTTATGCCACATTTTAACCCTTATGCATGACTGGTCGCGTTACGGTTAGCTGAAATGGATTTAATCTGAGGTATAAGACAACATATTTTGGCTTGTCACATACTCTGGTATTTTTTTATTGCCACAGAAGAACAGTATTTAGTAATAAAATTTATTGAAAATATGGGTTTGATGTGTACATATTTGCTTAATTTTCCTTATTTTGGCTAAAAATGGTAAAAAGGGGCAGCCTCACTTTTCAACTTTTGTTCAAGGTCACTTCAAATTAACTGCTAATAAACTGTGTCACTTATTATTTTGAGCAGTGATTAATTGGGGCGTAATCCATTTATGGGCCTGGCCAAGTGCGACATCCTTTGCACTGATTGGTGCATTGTGCATGACCTTAATTCCCTTTTGTGATTCTTCAGGAGAAAGTCCTGGGATTGGCAAAGGATCATGGGAAATTAGGCGTAACTAAACACTGTGTCTCAACAGTCAGTACAGAGCCCCAAGTTGAGCCTGTTGGAGCATTGGTTATTATTATTAATTATTATTACGCTAAAGGTGGCTCAGAGCACAGTAATTACAGACCTTGTTTTCATGCAAATGTCCACACTGACAGTATCACAAGCTGTATAGCATATTATACATATTATAAAGATTTAAAACTCTCTTACTCACAAGTACGTTCATTATGTCTGTGTAGGAAAAGGTATTAATTGTTTACTGATGTATTTCACAAACAATATATTTTTACTTCCTTTATGCTTCACAAATCAAAATAAGTGAATCTTACAGTATTGTTTGTGCCAAATTCAAACAGATGGATAAGCCCATATATTCTTAATAAGGAATTATATACTATCATCATATCTTAAATCAGCATTTAGAAGTACATGAAAGACACCCCTTAGTTGCTCTGTGAATTTTTTTTGTTGACCAGTGTTAAGTGAAATACCCATGTTTTAAACATTTTACAATAATTGTAACAAAATTGGCCATTTCTCAAAAACCTTACATGATGTGAAAATTAAGCTATTTCTGTGATCAGTCTCACAAAATCTATCTGGCACACCTAAAATTATAAATGAGACAAAAACCTTGTAAACCAGTGTTACTAGTGTTAACGAGTGTATATTGCTATACTGCAAACCCCATGGACAGAAATACAGACTTATTTTACAGTCTGTTTCTGTAGGACATGGTTAGCATGATGGGTACAGAGCTCTCAGTGCTGCTGGTGCTGAGTTGGGCTGTTTTGCTACGGAGTTTATTGTTCGGGAGTTTATTTTAGCCTTTAGCTTTCGCTGTTTAATACTGAACTTATGACCCTGACTAGAATAAGACACCAGAAGAGCGTGATAAAATGCTGCCACATGAAAACTTATGAGCAAAAACCAAATAAGAAATGAATGAGGAATGTACAGTTTCCACCTGACCGGTGATGTGTTCTCTCCGTTTTCTATTTCTTTTCACAGTAACTCCACCCAGATTGAGTGGCTGTATGAATGGGGGGGGTGGAATAAAGCCCTGATCTTCTGGGAACCCCCTCCTCCACCCTGTTTAATGCGCTTTTTCAGGAAAGAGCGGGCTGGCTTCG
The DNA here is from genome assembly GCA_025773925.1 of Cryptomyrus ogoouensis. Lineage (NCBI taxonomy): Eukaryota > Metazoa > Chordata > Actinopteri > Osteoglossiformes > Mormyridae > Cryptomyrus > Cryptomyrus ogoouensis. Next base: position 52,637,313 of record JAOYFF010000001.1, read on the forward strand.
CTCTTTCAGGTTTCGAGAACTGTCTGATTTTAGAGAGGACATTCAGTTGCACAAAGGCACCCCCAAGAGAGAGGATGGACACGTCCCCAAAGGTCATTTCATTTTGCTGAGTGCTTTGCTCGCATTATGCACTTCCTCCCCCCATACATAAGCCATGTCAGCCTGGAGGCTGCATATCCACCTGGCGCATCCCCCCAAGCAGTCAGGAGTCACGCAGCCGGGAGACACAGAGCCGGGAGTTACGCAGTTGGAAGACACGCAGACGGGAGATATGGAGACAACAGACAGGCAGTCAGCCGACATGTGGTTGGGTGACAGGCAATTGGGAGACATGCAGCCGCTGCTGTCTCTGTTTGCTGTCTCAGGCCTCCTGTGAGCATGCAGCTGCTGCTGTCTCTGTTTGCTGTCTCAGGCCTCCTGTGAGCATGGGGCTGCGCTGTCTGCAGAGAAATGCTATTCACTCATTCGCTCACTTGCATTCATTTATCTGTGATACTTCTGGAAAAAGCAGGCGTGATATAAACACAGACGTATCAGGCTCGACCGAGCTGAGGACTCTGAGGACGTCAGCGTTTCCTGCATGCTTTTATGCCCTCTTCCTGAGCATGTTACCTTCTTATGGCCATCTGCTCTGAACACTCCCGTATCCAATCTGTCAGGAATTCTTGGCGATATCAGCAACTGGGCACTGGTATTATTTCCTACCTCTTTTTCAGCTGTTTTATAGTCGTTGTTTTCGCAGTTATCTTAGCCGGGCATTTTGCTGGAAAGGTTCAAAAGGTACAACTGCGAGGCATTTTAATGAGGAACTTTCCAGTAAATTTCAGTCTTTACAGCTGTGCTTCCTCCTGTGGGAATCACTAAGCCCCATCACACACACGCACACTCTGAATCTGAATCATTCTTCCTCTGACCAGACTTTGTGCTTTTAATTTGCCCTCTGAAACAGACCTGAGGAAAGTCAGTGACCTGAAATGTCAAGTGGAACAAAAGATGCTTCCCTGGCCTGACTTGCGAAATATCTATGTTTGTTTACATTCATCCGAAAAGATCCATGCCTGTTCATGGCAAGGTCGATGGACAGAGTACCGTGAGCATGCATTGTTTTTATTCTGACAGTTCTGACAGCTGCCATAGGCCGTCCTTGGCTGTATTCACGCGGTGTGTGTGTTTTATAATAAGCCACACTTTGCTCACCACAGGCCTGGGTACTGATAGGAGTTAGCTGCATATATTCTGTTTCCAGCCACAAGTATACTCTATCAGGGTCCTGTTGAGCCATGAATCCTTGTACGAGTCTTGCTGGTTCCTCTGATATGTGTCTCAGACTGCGTTACCCTAGATATAAGGTAAGGTTCACTTTATTGTCTTCAATAACTGTGTATAAGTACATAGTGAGATGAGCTCAGAGAGGGACAGTGAGGCCCTGAGCTACAGTGGAGCGACCACTAACTGCTATGGAATGTCTGTGTTCATTTTTAGAGATCAATTGCACCCTCTAATGTAACTGCTTCTTATCGATGACCTGCTGGGTCACCTGAAGCCTTAAGAGAGAGCAAAGGTACCACAATATCCACAAAGAGAGTGTTTCAGACAAGCAGGATATGAGAACACCATTCTGTCTGGCAGTCTCCCCTCCATCCATGAAGGCCCCTGCTTAGCCACTCAGCCAATCACAAGTCGAAACAGGTGTTGCCTGCTGGCTTTTGGGATGAAACAGTACCTTGGGTCTGCCACATCCTTCATATGTTTCCGGAGATAAATAGTGTGGTCTACAACACACGCCTGGCCATTTTCACCATGTTGCACAACATTAGTTGAGTAATGGAGCCTTGTATTATCGGGGTTGGTGGCTGTGCCCGTGTGGGTGCAAGAACTCCACGAATGCTCTGATGTATTCACTGCTCATTTTCATTAATCACAGTATCATTTTCTCTCAGCGCTGACAGATCACAGAGGGATGGTGTGGCCCTGAGCTATGGTGAAGTGAGTGCTAACCACTAAGATGTGCCATGTTCAGCGAGTGTCATCTGACCACTGTGTGTATACTTACTCTCCTCATAACAAGCTTACAATGATTTATCACCCAGAGTCTGTGATCAATATGGCTTAGCACAGGGGCCCATCCTGTTAGACTCTTGCTTTCTGCTTAAACTGTCCAGTAATCAGCTGACAATGTTACACTTAATCCTCAATAGGCGTACAGGGTTGACTGGTTAAATTATTTTATAATATATGCACCTTTCTGCAAGTACCATGCAAAGGGGACAATGCCAGGTCATTCAATTATAGATAAAGTGTTTGTAAGTGGGTTTTAATTATGGATCTTTGCTTTCATTTCCAGGGGGTGATTAATGACAATTATGGATGTTTGTGACACCAGACACATTCTTAAAGCTTTACTGTAGTCTCTAATAATGCAATATTCATTTCCTTAACTCTTTCTTCAAAAGTGTCTGAGTATTAATATTTATATACTGGACTACATCAATAAGCATACTTTCAAGATTAATTATTTATACTTCGAGAATAAATTGGCCACGTCTATTAGCATGCCAGAGTTCACGTTGTTCTGGAAGCTTCTGCAGAGGCTGCCCAGGCCACTGATTCTCCCACTACTGTGTCTGTTTGCATGAGTCAGCATGGCAGTGTGTGGTGGCCGCGTTTGGTTTGCTGCCACGATAATGCAGGCCTTCCTGTTCCAGGCCTTCCGGGAATTCGCGATCCTGACCTTTGTGGCTGTCACTCATGGCGACATTCTGATATTTGGTGGCTCGTTGCCGCCTGCTCTATGGCCGTCACTGTCTTGCATGTGTAAATATTTGTACTCGTTACCACAGACTTCCCAGATCAGAATAAATCAGTCAGGCCCTGGAGGACTCTGCTGTTTTTCTATTTATTTATAGTATCAGTGGTATAAAGAGGCCAAATTGTTCACACAAACACTTTTTTCTCATCATGCATAAATAAATGAGGAATCATGGGAAATACGTTTCCTCACAGCATCTATGATGCCATAAAATCCATGTAGCATTGATATTCATTGTTGAACACCACCAACCATCTCTTCAGCCATGAAGTAGACATAAATAGTCAAAAAGGCAAGGTTTTCATGTATGATCATAATTAAAAGCAAGTGCAAGCTGCAGGCATACTACTACACTTAGTTTTATTACACATGGATTACATAGTAGCAAAAATTAAAACACCTACATAGGCAGAATGAAACTTTTCGTTGTAGTGTAGTGTTTAAAACGTATACAGTGGAACCTCAGAACTCAAACTTAATCCGTTCAGAACTCAGGTTCGAATCCAAAACAGTTCGAGTTCTGATTGAATTTTCCCCATAAGAAATAATGGAAAACCAATTAATTGGTTCCCGGCCCCCAAAAATTACACCTAAATATGTTTT
>JAOYFF010000001.1:52673868-52702545 GCA_025773925.1 Cryptomyrus ogoouensis
GAACACAAACACAGATAGACGCATATAATCAGAGACAGACATTACACATAGGCTAGTGAATATACCCTGGCAAACTGTGTTCCATGGCTATGCTTCTGCTGCGTGTCCAGCTGCAGAGGTGGGATTAGACGTTGTGTTCGCTCTGGGTGAATATGAGTGATGCCCAGTGCGGGAGTATTGCCCAGACAGCTGTGGGAACTTCAGAGAGCAGATGCACCTGACCATCCATTCCTGGTGTCTGCATTGCCCACTGCTGACCTCTAACAGATCAGGCAGTTCTGCGAGTTGGGTCCTGAGGTCAAATCTGGAAGGTTACATTGATCTAATTATATAGAAATCCCTCACCAGTGATATGGTGAGCTGCCATTGATGAGACAGAGTCTTGGATAAATGTGACTCACAAATCATTCCAACTGTTGTCTAACCAGACCACTTTCCCCCATTTTTTTATTTAAAAAAATAATAATTTGTTTCCAAATACCATCTTGTCCAGGGTGTAATGGGAGTCATCTTTCTCCTGCTGAGACCGAGGCAGCTGTCCAGGCAAACCAAAGAGCCACACATCTGCTGTAAGCTGTAGGAATGCCAGCCACACATCCTGATGAACGCCATCACTCTGAGAGGACTCTCGTCTCAGTAATTGCGATAATGTAATAAAAGGTCTGAATGGAAACCCCCTTTGCAAGAATGCTCCGGGAATCTGGGAGATAAACAAACTTGGTCACTGGTGAATCCTCAGCCATTTTCAGAGTTATCTTCTACATGAAATAAAGGGGTCAGTGTGTGGTTCAGTGAGTTAGGCCTCCATGCCTGTGATCTCTGCTGGCTCCTTGAGCAAGCCCCCGAGCCTCCCAAAAATGCTCCAGGGTCATGGGATAAATGGCTGACCCTGCACTAAGATCCCAAGCTTCACTCTCAACTATATCTGTGTCTTTAAAAAGAAGAGCCTAATGGGATATGTGAAAACGAACACATTCCGATGTTCCTGTTTAAATGGCAAGTATAGTTTCATTTCATTTAGTATGTTTCAAAATATACGTCACATATCCAAGGCTTCCAACACTTGACTGTTTGTTTTTGACAGGCTATCTATAAGTGTTGTAAGTGATCCTCTTTCAATTGTACGTAAACGTAAAGTGAACATTGCTTGGATTTCACCATAAATATACACTACTGCCTGGTGATAATCTCTGCATGCAGTTGATCAGCGCACTGCAGCTTGTCACGATACTGAGTGTGAGCTGATGATGCCCCAGGATGCTAAACCAAAGCTACAGGGACTTTGTCTCTATTACCTTAGCAGCAGCAAACTGTTTTAAAGAAAATGAAGTATGTTTTTATATCATGGGTGCCCACACTGTGCTGCTAGGTGGAGTTTAGCTAAACCGACTCAGTGAGGTGGTTGTGAATTTTGATTAGGACTGCCTATGAAGCCATATAATCAAGCAGTTTGCCGATTATGTTTCTTAATTATATATCCATCGTAATTATACTTCACTACGTAATTGTAAAAGCCACTCTTACAGATGCTGCATTTCATTGCCATTTAAATCATGCAGATGACATTAGGAAATTTTAAAATATCTAACACTGATGGACTTACACACTTTATCTGTATTGTTGAGTATAATTGGGTGGAAATCTATTGGCAGTGACCAAATTACTTCCTTCTCCAACACAGATCGGGGCCGGAGACAGAGATAATTACATGGCCAGTGCATGTCGCTTCTTTCAGAGAACGATGAGCTTATCGGGAGAAGCTGACACATTAAGAGACATGGGCCTGCATATAGAGAATGTGGTAGACCTTTGACATCACGTTGGTGTTGGGGAAACCTTTTGTATTTATACTAGGCTGAGGAGCTCTCATTCTACGCTTGATGTATTTATGCAAGGTAAACAGTTAAGGGAGTGACAGTTAGTGTATCTGGCCTGCCTTTGTGAACACTTTCTTGGGGATCTTCATCAGATCCGGCATCCAGACCAGTGAGAACAAATGTTACGCTGATATTTTTGGGTAACCGAGTCAAACAGCGCATCCGCAGAGGACTGGGGCCTGTCATTACTGCGAGCATAGATCTGTGAGCTGAGGACCGAGAGGCTAATAAAACAGCTTCCCCAGAATGGATGAAGCCCTTCAGATAAAACACGGATTGTCTTTCTTGGAAGAATTCAGTCCTTCACCGATGCAGCACAAGACAGCTTATTGGCCTAGGAAAGGAGTAATCATGTCTAGGGTATGACTCAGACAATGTAGACTGCATTTAGAGAACTGGATGAGCATCTGAAAAAACATAGGATGAGACAAGCTTCCAGGAAAGTACTGTGCAATGACATGCTCAAACATGCAGAAGGATAAACTGCAACACGAATGCGAAACATTCATAGAACTGGTTATCTATATGCTGACATCTACGGAGTCTGTTATTCCAGGGTATTGCAAAGACACCCCCACCCCCCCCCCAAATCACGACACTTATAGCTATCTGTAGCACTACAATCATTATATGTTACAGAGATTATCCTTTTGAATTCTCTCTCTTTGAAAATTGCAGCACTATGAAGGTTTTGAGTAACCCAAACCTGGACTAGGACTCTTATGATGTGTATAATTCTCAAATGAGAACATGGTTGTTAAAATATCTAAGCTAAACAAGCCGTCTGAGGCTTATTTCTCACAATCCCTGGAGCATTTTAGCTATTTGGCCCAACAATGAGGCTCAAGGGGTACCAACAGTGACATCACTCTGGGATTTGAGCCAGCAGCCTTCTGATCACTGACACAGCCTCTGAACCCGCTAATCCACGTCGCCCTGAGATGTGGAGCTAGCTTGTTAGGCTCTCCTGGCAGCTTTCTCCTTTTGCTGTCATATTTCTGGGTGACCTTTCAAAGCACATCTGAGATGATGCACTTCCGGCACATGTCACACATGACTCTGAAGAGGAGCCATGAGGGTGACCGTAAAACAGGCTTCTGATGACGAGGGTGAGTCATTCGTATGGAACAGAAAACATTAAGCATTCAAAGATAGACATGCAACAGAAATTAGTGCCAACGTAATGACTGTGTGTATGTATGTGTGTGTCTGTGTGTGTGTGTGTGAGACAGAGAGAGAGAGAGAGAGAGAGAGATGAAATAGCTGTCTAATTTTTCTTACCTTCTTCTGTTTCTCATAACTGTTGCCCAGATAATCCTATGAGACACTTGATAGCCTGAGTTTGTAATAGTTCAAAAGCCGAAAAAGGCCTCAGTCTACAAGTAGTGGTGGTGTGGAATGGCAGAGCTGCAGGTCACTGGGGGTCTGTTCCGCCAGCCTGGCTGTGTTACTCCCTCGGAGCCAGCTGGGGCGTGTAATGAGATTTTTTCCCCTCTGGTGTGAAAATGGCTGCTGGGTGGTCTTTGACACGTCTTCCTCCACATTCATCTCTCACTGTCTGCACTAACCGCAGCTCCTCCAGGAAACTGCCCCCTGTGTCAGCCCTAACTCCTCCCGAAAGCCACCCCATGGGGGGGTCGGTCATGCGGAAGCCTTGGGGGGAATGTCTTCACTTTACTGGAGCGGCGCAGCTGATGTCTCAATGGTGCGTAAAATGGCATTTCAGGAATAAGTGAGTGCAATTTGCCTGCTCTGCGTCGTTGGCCTCTGTAACCAATCGGTCATGCTCTCTTTCAATAATGAAGACAGAAATATCCAGGTAGGCATGAGGTCCTACTCACGACACGATCCTCCCACACGCATCTCCCACATTCAGGGAAAGAAAAAAAAATTATTAAATTTCTTACTGGCCACTCCTCTGAGGCCCGTACAAACCAAATATGCTGCTGCTCTCCCGCTCAGAAATTAACCGCTACGGAAACATGTTTGGATTGAATCGGTTTAAATGCTCTAAGAACTTTCCCAACTGGATCCTGTTAACCTGATACTGTGCTAATAAATTACTGGATGCCTCCAGCTCTTAATTTGAGCTTAAACACCCATCCACTCATCGCCTTAAAGGACTTTGATTGTAAACATCTCTCTCTCTCCCCATTTGTCTTTATTTTCAAGCTACATTAACACATTAGCATTTCTCTTTGTCTTGTTTTTTTTTCTCAGATTTTTTATTAATTTTGATATCCCAATATAAAAATAGTATAAGCAAAAAAAAGAATATATTATTAATCGTTGCTCATACTATTCTCCTATTGAGGTATTAAAATGAACAAGTTAATTGTTAATACAATAATAACATATTATTATCCATCCATTATCTATACCGCTTTATCCATCTGGGTCACGGGGAAGCTGGAGCCAATCCCAGCGTCTTCGGGCGAGAGGCGGGGTCCACCCTGGGCAGGTCGCCAGTCCACCACAGGGCCAACACAGACAAACAGCCACACACACCTATGGGCAATTTAGAGTAGCCAGTCGACCTAACCTGCATGTCTTTGGACTGTGGGAGGAAACCGGAGCACCCAGAGAAAACTCATGCATGCACGAGGAGAACATGCAAACTCCACACAGAAAGGCACCCTGGGTGACCCAGGGACCAAACCCAGGACCTTCTTGCTGTGAGGCGACAGTGCTAACCACCGTGTCGCCGATTATTATTATTATTATTATTATTATTATTATTATTATTATTATTATTGATTTTGTTGTTGTTGTTGATGTTATTATTAATCAATGCGTTAACTTTGACAGTCCAACTTTAGTTGTACCTCCACTGCAATGTCTGTTCCTGCCAGCATCATTATGGCGATGGGAACCAGCCACAGGTCAGCTCTCCACACATGTGTGTCACATGGGGGCAGTATAATTAGCTGCATGCTGTCTTTGTGAGCTCCAGCTAGCCTGCCTGTGTTATTACGGCACAGTATCTGTATTTCCCTTTTTCTAACAAAGGGAGGCTGTCTGGAGTGACAGGTTCCATTGATTGTTCATGGATTGTTACGACCATTCACCAGGAAGCAATTTTCCATGCTGTCAGAGGAACTCTACAGAAGGGAAACTCATAATCAACAGACAAACGGTCAATTGTCATCAGGCAGTCTTCTCCAATCCAGCCCAATGCCCACTCACATGTGTGAGTAGTCCCATGGCTTATATCCCGTCGCCACATTGAGGGAGAGGACCTACTGGGAGAAGTGGGCCTTCTCCCACACCATTGTAGGCTTGACCCACCCTGGTACCTTCAGATTTCCGTCCCCAGCCCCCTTAGATAATCCTGTAGTTCCCCAACATTTCAGAGCTGGAGTTGGGCCTACTCTGTGCTGGCTCCCACTCCTCCTTGGGATCGACATTGACCAGCCCGGGATGATACATACACTCATGGATGTCTTTTTCGGACCACAAATAGCCCTAATAGAGCCATGAAAATATATTGCAGCAAGTGAGTATTATGTTTAAAAAAATGGTTCTAAATTCTGTAGCTTTTCCACCCCATTGCTAATTCGATCATGTCTATTCTCTCACCCTACCCAACGCTGTCCCGCTTATTTGCTAGTCATTTAACTTCTGTCTATTTTGGTGTACATGGTGTACAGATGAGTTATACAAAAAAGTTAAGCACCCAGAACTAATGGTTCGATTTGGATAAAATTTGGTACACGTGTAGACCAGCAATGGGTATGTATATGATTAGATTTGCAAGGAACTGGCATGTCTAGTCACCAGACACAGAGGATACCTCATAAACGCATTAGATATCATTACCAGCACATTACCAGGAGTTTGATGGGGGTTGCCTTGTGGGTCTGTATGAGGCTGGGTGGTTGTATCATGCAATTCCCTGACATGTGGGGCATGCAGATGTTACAGTCACCCGATGTTGGAACCAATGGGCATGTGAGGGCACCCACACACCCACGCCCAAGACAGACCACATCAAGGGAGGATCGTCATGTTGTGCGCCTAGCATTACAGAACCCCATGACATCCACGCCAGCCATCCGGACACAGGTATTGCACTGTCTCCAATACCCTGTGTTAATCCGCACGGTGCCTCAATGACTGGCCAGACTGGCTTTTTACCTTTCACTTTTCAACGAAATCTCAATGTTTTCAAGACAACATCTTTTCGAGAACTTTTTGCTGGGTGGGAGACTTCAGGCCTCGAAAAAGACATTAGCGGAGCATGTCATGTAGCCAGGCAGTGTGGTGGGTCTGCTACCTGCTTGGTGAGCTGACGAAACAGACCGTGTTTATGCGACCGCTTCAGTACAAGCACGTGAGAGCATGACAAGGAGTGCCGCCACTGCAGCTCAGTCAGTGCAAAATTGCTCTTGGCTTCTCGGGTGACAGATTTGGCATTTGAATGCGGGTATGACAGGAGAATCACATTGTATTATACGGTTGAAAGCCAGAAAATCCTAGACAGTCTTATTAAAATGAGGCAGGGGAGGTCTTGCTGCCAAACTGCTTGAATCTCCAGACAACGGTGGCAAGGAGCAGGAGAGCATGAACAAACGGATGAAAGGCATTTTTTTTGTTTTTCTGTTCTACTGTCTCTCTGTGCTCAGGCGTTAATGAAAGTCATGAGGCTTTTTAGTGTCAGATTCACCAAGAGCCAACTGCATTTAAGGGTGTCAACCCCCTCCCCGTTCGTAATTACGCCCGTTTAAGCAGACCTGATCCTCGCCGGACCATTACCTCCCCCTTCATGTGAGATTACGTGGCTAATTGAGGTAGATTTTCATTAAACGTTATGTGCAGGACATTTTAAGAGGAACTCGGCACATTCTAGCTTTACTCAGTGATTTGGCATTTTCTAAAAGTCATGACCTTATCAGTAATCCATCCATCCATGGCATTATCATGGTTGTGTGTGGGGGGTGTTTTAGGTCCTATCCCAGGCAAACCAGGGGTCCTCCCTGGACAGGGTGCCTTATAAGTCACTTAAACAATAAGATTCTGTTGATTCCTGATTCATGTCAACTACAATGATTAGAATGTTTTAGCTGAATTTTGTAGAGGCGAACAGCGGGTGGGAAGAACATGGAGATACAAGATGGTAATGTTTTGTTGAATACAACATATACATCATTGCAGGGCATGGGAGCACAACCGCATGTAAAGGACCTCCAACTCTGTCAGGTCCTGACACATAAAAAAGCAACTAGAGAACTGTAACGCACATGAGTTTGTGCCCATAGCCCTCGGGGTTGTTTGTTTGTTTGTTTGTTTGTTTGTTTGTTTGTTTGTTTACTCGGGGTTGTCATTATCACAGGGTTTCTGAAAGTCAAGCTGATTCCCTCTGATTCATTAACAGCTATTAGCAGTAATTATGCATTAATTGTGATCTGAACGTGTTTAAATTAAGAAATTAAATGCGTCAGAAATGCAACACTACTGTAAATATATATTTCATCCTGTTTGAATGTGGTACTCCACTTTCATGATACATTACTTTAAAGTGGACATTTATATTTTTTCCATTTTACATCAGGCAGTAATTCTCAGAAATATCTAATAGACCCCCCTCCCCACCAAGTAGTAAAAAATGGAAAATGCATTAAAGTATAAAACAGGCCTTTTGCTTGCTCTGATGTAATTATATTAACCAGCTCCCTTCATGAACTCAATGGATTGCAGCATTTTAAACTTCTGTTTGAAAAGAGGCAGTCGTACTCTGGAAGGTATCAGTGAAACAGCCAGTCCGGCAGGTAAGCTCCCAGCATGGTCAGAAGCTCATAAGCGCTGTCCACTGGCTGTTTGTCTGGCTGGGACGCCATGGTACCAAGCTGAGGATTAACCTGAGACATCGCACCTGGCGTTTCAAGCAATGCTAGGCCCTTGCTAAGTCAACCTGACAGGATCCATTTTCAATCCATATTTGGTCACCTGTGAAAGTTGTGTTAAAGTCAGATGAGATCTGGGTCATTGTGACTCAGTTCTCTTTAAAATGGTCCCTTAAATGCCTGCATGGCACAGTGATGACAGGTAACACTGCATTAAGGCTGCCTAGCTGGACCACCCAGGCAGAAAGAATGAGGAACAGGGAGGACTCATGTAGGTCATCAGTCATCATCGGAACGGCAGGCCAAACCTGACAGAGTAAAATGCACTATACGTTGCCATCAGTTATGACTAACCGACTGCATTCCAGTGTCACCTTTCCTGCTGCCCCCCACCCCGAAGAAGCTGAGCACCTTCTAAGTAGGTGCACATTATTCCCAAACCTCTGGAGCGCAGACAGGGTTGGATGAAGCGGGTCCTCTATATCACATGACCTTCGGAATATTGAAAATCCAGAATATCATTTTGAAGAAAATGTCATTTTAAATTATTTATGTTCCTTATTTGAAGAATGTGAAATTGAATTCATATGTGAGGCATCGGCATCAAATATTGATTGTTTTTATTTATTTCAGTTTGTTTTCAAAGGTTATGAACAATGTATGACACGGGCATGCAAATCACAAGTCATGCAGGAATATTTGGGCATGGTACAGTAAAGTTAGAGATTCTCTTCATTACTTTATTGTTTGTTTGCCTCAGATGACCCTGCTAATCCCGGGCAAGGATTAAGTCACCTGTTAGCATTGTCACAGATTCTTATGAATAATTATTGAGCTAGACTCAATCTATGGTGAGCGAAAAGGTGAGCCCATCAGTCATAGTCATAGTTATAACTGTGATATCAAATGTCTTAGTCATGCCTGAATATGTTTTATGATGATGATAATGATGATGAGGATGATTTTGATGATGATGATGATGGATGTGCTGAGAGCCCCATCGGTGGCTTCTCATTGGACAGAGAACATCTCAGGACATTCCACTGGACAGAAGAGCAGGCGGGGGACCTGCATTACCTCCAACAGCCGCAGCTCCTGGCCCAGCATGATGTAGGACTTTTAAAATGCTTAATGAGTATTTTATAAAAAAACAAGTGTTCCCATCTGTAAAGTGTGACTACATTCACACTTGAGAATAGAATAGAATAAAATAGTGACACTTTTTCATCCCCAAGGGGAATGACCTTTTTCCCTATCCCATCTTGCTCTCCATGAGACAGACACATATAGAGGTAAGAGCAAGGTTGAGGGTCACAGCACAAGGTCAGCCAACACAGTGTCCCTGGATGAAATGAGGTCGCTCAGGGGCCCAATGGCAGCATCTGTGTGCTGGCCTCGGCATTTGATCGGGATATAATGGAATGAAAATCAAAGCATTATTGCGAAGAGCTTCCAAACTTTCTGTGCTCTAACAGACTTGGGACAGAAGAGGATCGAGTGTCACTTGCTGATAGGTCAGGACGAACAGTGGGCTCCTCGATTGTGGCGTTTCCACGGGAGAAAGGCCATCTGTCCTCCACAGCCGTGCGGCTGCCAGCCTGGGTGACAATTATCCCCAGCTCATCAGGGCCAGTGACATTTGGATTACCAGCCAGCCAAAAGGGTTGCAAGTTTCATCTTTATTTATTCTCCCATTTATTTGTCCTGACAATTATGTGTCACTGAAAAGGTTTGCATCCAAATAGGGAGGGGATTGGCCCTATATAAATAAGTGAAATTTCTATGCCGCATTTAATTACACTTTAGCTGGTCTGTACAACTTGATGAGTATATTAATTAAAGCGCAGAAAGTTTAGCTGTATAAATTCACTCCACACAATCTGGCAGCTCTCTTGTCAAGAGAGGTGTGTGTGTGGGTCATGTACAGTGGTACCTCAGAACTCAAATTTAATCCGTTCAGAACTCTGGATCGAATCCTAAAAAGTTTGAGTTGTGATCGAATTTTCCCAATAAGAAATAATGGAAAACCAATTAATTGGTTAAACAAAAATTACACCTAAATATGTTTTTTTTTTTTTAGCATTTAAACACAAAATGAACCGGATAAAACTAGAAGAGCATATACTGCATTAAACACATCTAAGCACATTTATCAAAACAGTAATTTGTAAAGTAAGAAAATAAATGTATTCAGACAATGTGTAAAGTTAAAAAAAACAATGTCTCCTGCCCCGATCGTCCGCTCCTTTCGTGTGCCACACCCCCTCGTTAACCCAGTGTGGAATCCCAGTGTGATCAGCTGTTTCTGGTTGTTGTCATTAGTCCTCTGTATTTAGTCCGCGTTTCAGTTTGTTTCCCCAGTCCGGTCATTGCCTTTGTCTCCGTTCTGTCCCCGCTCAGCACGACAATATTATTATAATAAAATGCATGTATTTTATTATATAATAATAATTACTGTTACTGTCTATCCTTGTCTAAATGTATTTTTACTGTCTAAATATATGTATTCAGCTAGTGTAAACATGCACAATGCTCTCACAGCGAATGTGAGGCTGAGACTGAAGTTTTACCCTTTATTTCCGCTGAGAGACATGCCACGTGACTCATTGCCCTGTGCGTTCACGGTTTGACTTCTGAGATTCAGCTTGAGTTCTAGGTAATTTTTTTCCAAACTGGTTGGCTCGACTTTTAAGAAATTTGAGTTCTAATGAGTTCGAGAACTGAGGTACCACTATACATATTACACCATGGGGACCAAATGTCCCCATTATGTGATAAAAATTTGTACCAAAAGTCTTGTATTCTTAGTTACTTATGGTTATGGCTAGAGCTGGGTAGGGGTTAGGGTTGTCATGTTGTGATTAGAGTTTTCCCCATAGTAATGAATGGAGTCCTCACAAAGATATAATTACAAACCTGTGTCTGTGTGTGGGTGTGTGTGTGCATGTACACGTGCGTGTATGTGTACGCACACAAGTCAACTCGTCAGAACTTTGGATCATGGCAAACTTGAGAATTGTGCTCTCATGTGCCTCTGCTAATATGATTGGTGTAATCAGCTGTTGTTTTTCCATTGAAAAAGAAAACACGTAATGATTAATATGCCTTGAGCCCCCAGTGCAGTGCAGATAAGGTGGTGCATTACATTCCTCTGAAAAAAGAAGGAAGATTGATTATCAGCCTGGCTGATACAGAGGCAAATTGTTGGTGCTAATCCCTGTGTTCACTCTTGTACTTTATTATTTTGTTTATCTTGTCAAAAACCAAAGGGATTTAGAAAATTTCTTTCCCTTCATCAAGAATATTTAAGATGGTGGCGCAGACGTATGCAGCAGCCCAGAGCTCCCCATGTAGATGCCACGTTTTCACTTATTTTGTGTGTGTTAGTTTATTTTTAGTCACAGTGAGCCACTGTTTGCAGTTACGACAGGACCACGCAACGTACAGTCTGGAAATTCGAAATATTGCCTTAAAAAGTTTTATTCCACCTCCCAACATCCCGGAGGAGCTAATCAGTACATTGGTACCTGCCTGGATCACCACCCAGACAAAGAGACGGCACAGGCGGAGACGGGAGAGAAAGCAGAATCGGGGTAAGAGAGCTGGCATTCATGTTAGGCTAAAGAACTAAACAAAGTTCCCAGCCTGTTGGTCGCGAACACCCAGTCTATAGATAACAAGATTGCACGTCAGTTTTCAAGGAAACCTGGCTGAATGCTAACATCCCCAACTCGACTATTGAGCTAGCTGACTGGACTGTTTGCTGAATCCAGATTAGACAAACACAGCGGCATGTGCATTTACGTGAGTAACTCCTGGTGTACTTCCACAGACATTACAGAACAATACTGTTCACCAGACCTGGAATTTATTACGCTGAAGTGCAGACCGTTTTATTTACCGAGGGAATTCACTGCAATGTTTCTCACCGCCGTTTACATCCCCCCTCAAGCTAATGCTAAGATAGCACTTGCTAAGCTGCATGATACTACAAATGGACTGCAAAACACCCACCCAGATGCCATGTTTATCATTGCAGGAAACTTTAATCACAGCAACCTCAAAACTGTGCTACCCAGATTCCAGAATTGTTTTTCCAGCCAGAGGAAATAACATGCTGGATCATGTATACTGTAGCATAGCAAATGCTTACAAAGCGTCCCCCTCCCCCCACATTGGTCAGTTTGATCACATCTCTTTGTTCATGACCTCTGCACACAAACCCCTCATTGCCAGAACCACAGACCACCAAAATTTAGCCCGAAGGAGCTATGACCAGACTACAGGACTATTTTGACGACACAGACTGGGATTTGATCAAACTGGAATCCACACATGACAGCCACACCGACCTGAATGTATACACATCCCCTGTTGTCTCCTACATAAACTTCTGCATGGACACTGTTACCACTTTCAGGGTCATACACACTTTCCCCAACCAGGATGAACAGAGAAGTTCAAAAGCAGCTGAAGTCACGTGATGAGGCTTTCTGCACCAGTGACTGAGAAGTCTACTCAACCTGAGAAGAGGCATCAGAGAGGCAAAGTGCTCCTACAAAGATAAAATTGAGGAGCACTTCAACAACAACTCTGACCCCTGGCGCATGTGGCAGGGAATCAGGTCCATTACCGACTACAAAAACAGCAACACCTGTCAAACCAGCACAGCGACCTCATCCCTCCCCAACTATCTGAACCAGTTCTTCGCATGGTTTGACATGGACAGCAACCACCATCACACCAGGCTGACCATGCAGGAGGCCCCCCTGAATACCCTGATGTTCAGCCCACATCAGAAGGGCCCTCAGGCACATCAACCCCAACAAAGCAGTTGGACCTGATGGTGTCCCTGGAAGAGTGCTGAAAGCATGCGCAAGTCAGCTGACTGCAGTCCTCACCAGCCTGTTTAACATCTCCCTGAAACATGCCACTGTCTCCACCTGCCTCAAGTCTGCCACCATCATGCCCGTCCCTAAACAGGGAACGGTTAGAACCCTGAATGACTACCGTCCAGTGGCCCTGACCCCCGTTGTTATCACATTTACATTTACAGCATTTAGCAGACGCTCTTTTCCAGAGCAATTTACAACAGTGCTTTGTAGTCCATGACTGTTCTTCAATCTATAAAGCTAGACCTAGAATCAACAACTGTCATTAAAACCAAGTTAACCCTAAGTGAAGTGCTTTGAGTGGCTGGTCTTAGCACATATCAAGAATAACATTCCTCCCTGCCTGGATCAACACCAGTTTGCCTACTGGTCAAACAGATCAGCTGAGGATGCCATTACGTTGGTCCTCACACCTGGATCAGCGGGAGAGGCTTACGTGTGGATGCTGTTTATTGACTACAGCTCCACCTTTAACACTATTCCCCCCATCAAGCTGGCCATCAAACTGCACAACCTTGGACTGAACACACACCTGTGCAACTGGGCCTAGGACTTTTGGACCAACAGACCACAGACAGTGCCTATTGACCACCACAGGGCTATGTGCTCTGCCCCGCCTCTACTCCCTCTTCACACATGACTGCAAACCCACCCATGATTAATGATTAAAAATTAATTCATTTTTGAGTTACCATAAACCATAAACGTAAGCACCTGGAGTTTGCGAAACACTACTACAACTTTGACTGGAACCCAATTCAATGGTCAGATGAAACAAAAATGGAGCTTTTTGACAATAAACATTAAAGGTGGGTTTGGCTTGAAAAGAAGGATAGCTACAGTATAACGAAAAGAACCTTATCCCAAATGCAAAATATGGTTGAGGTTTTGTGCTGTTGTGGGGCTGTTTTTCCTCCAAAGGCCCTGTAAACCTCATTAGGATTCATGGCATTATGGACTCCATGAAATACCAGGACATTTTAAATCAAAATTTGGCTGCCTCTGCCAGGAAACAAAAACTGGGCCGTCATTGGATCTTCCAGCTGGACAGTGACCCTAAGCACATGTCCAAATCAACACAAAAATGGTTAGCTGACCACAGGACCAAGCTTCTGCCATGGCCATCTCAGTCCCCTGACTGGAACCCCATTGAAAACCTGTGGGCTGAGCTGAAGAGGAAAGTGCACAAGAGATGGCTTAGGACCCTGGATGATCTGGAGAGATTCTGTAAAGAGGAATGGACTCAGATGCCCTGCCTGGTATTCTCCAACCTTATAAAATGTTATAGGAGAAGACTCAGTTATACTGGCAAAGGGAGGTTGTACAGAGTATAAAAACCAGGGATGCCAATAATCATGGCACATGTGTTTCTGTTAAAGATTATTTCTTGAAGAAGGATTTATTTTTCTTTCAATAAATTTATGTTAATGAAAGGTTGGATTTTTCTCAAATTTTCAGTGTGACATGAAGCTGCTTCACCAAAAGGTGGATTTTTTCTAACCCTTTTTACAAATCTTTACAAGGGTTGCCAATAATTGTGGAGGGCACTGTATGTATTGTGTACATATGTAGTGTCTGTACATACAATATTGTCCGATTGCATTTATGCCTCAGAATGAACTCAATTGTAAATATACTGTGCATCTGCTGGCACATTCCAAACTATCTATCTATCTATCTATCTATCTATCTATCTATCTATCTATCTATCTATCTAATGACCATCAGCCATCAGAAAAGTCATTTTTATATTTGCAAAGCCTGCTTGTGATGTACATAAATGCTGCATCATGAGGTATCACCTGCCAGATTTGTAGAAAGAATTCTGGACCTCTCTCTTTTTCAGGGGGACATTGTCATCCTTCATCCAACTACCCTAGCAAACCAGTCAATTTTTTTTTAGCCTTTAATGTTACTTCCTCCTGCTTACTAAGAAACAAATGTAATTTTCATAAGTTCTTACTGTATTTTCGCAATTAAAATTTT
Source organism: Cryptomyrus ogoouensis (assembly GCA_025773925.1). Taxonomy (NCBI): domain Eukaryota; kingdom Metazoa; phylum Chordata; class Actinopteri; order Osteoglossiformes; family Mormyridae; genus Cryptomyrus; species Cryptomyrus ogoouensis. The sequence goes on from JAOYFF010000001.1 coordinate 52,688,467, forward strand.
TGTTTCCTGTCCGCTAAATTTAGTCCCTTACATCACCTTGAGCCCTGTGTATTGCCACCGCTTCCATCTGCTGGATACGGTCCACCGGACAATTGTTTCCTTTGAAAGAAACACTCACTTCATGAGTCTCTTTCTGTGTCAATAGTTCTTCAACATTTTGACCTATGAGCACAGGAGATCGGAGGGCATTGGGCAAGTGCATGTAGGACCGATCGGCTGTTTGCGATACCTTTCGTGGGATTTGTTGAACACTATGGCCCCAAATTGAGAAGTTAATCATACACCCATTGGTAAGTCACTGGTCAGACTTTAATTATTTAGTTTGATGCTCCAGGCTGATGGTGAGGTCAGTGGCTGTCTTAATGCCACTAAGCATTGGCTTGCTCTGTTGGCACCCCCTCAGAAGATGGTGCCTGTCGCCTAATGACCGTTACTGCATATTTCCTCAGTCATGAACAATGATCACCACAGTCAGTGTGAGTTATTGATTGTTTTGTGTATCTGTTGCCGTGTTGTAACTCTACAGGATGAAATTTCATGCCATGGGGCATGTTTGCAGTGAAGCTGACACAGCAGAGGTTCCGTCTCTATGTAGCAGCAAACACGCGGTAGAAAGGGCCTTTTCTCCTGCCTCTCAGCTGGGTCTGTTTAGCTGAGACACACATGTGCACTTTGGAGAAAGAAACACAATGGTGCAACTTTATCATTTCCCAGAGAAAAACTCATGTGCTCCTTATGATGAGAGTAAAACGAAGAAAGAAATACCATTAACTAATGGGAACTTTCACAGTGTGGAATTTCGGTCCGAAACACAAATTAATGAAGAGCCAAATGCCTAATTAGCAAAGAGCCAAATGCCTAATTAGCAAAGAGCTCAGCCACGACGAGCATCACCAATAACGCAGGGCATAGGCCTAATATTGCAGAGGCCAGTACCTCTTTGATGAAGTTCTCAGTCAATAATTACACCTTATTTAGAAGTCATTCTCTCCTTTGCTTAGTGCCTCAACTAGCTCTAATGACAGGGAGGCAGGACATCGATCAATGTCTTGCGTGAATATTCCCTGTGATGATTCTGCATGCCAGCCTCCTTCTGGCCTGACACCAAGGCGCCAGGCATGCTGACGTGAACTGCGATATGTGTGGGAACGTGAAAGACAGACCCATTTACCTGTTCTTATTCATGCCACTAATCCAATCCAATCTCTCTTTCGATATATATTTGTATGTGTGTGTGTGTGTGTGTGTGTGTGTGCGTGTGTGTGTGTGTGTGTGGGCAGGGGGTGGAACAGAACATGCCTTGTTTAGAATTTTCTGGAACCTTACTTCATGCAGCCTTCCTGAACAAGACACAAGACACTAACTCCCCGTTCACGATAAATGCTGTCTAGATGGACTTATAATGGAAATAATTATAGATTTTCTTGATGTCATACTTTATTTATCCTGATTATATTTTTTAGTACTTAGTAGACCTTTTTACCAAAGTTACATATTGGCAACATATTTGCCAGAATTTGAGGTTCCTTGAATAAAATAGTGCAAATGACTTGAGTTCAAGATCCACACGTAAAGTATTTCCTATTTTTAAATGCATCTCTATCACTTACAACTGAGTTTCAAGCAAAATTGTAAACAACAAAGTCTCAGGAGAATGGGGTGAAATAGGGAATATGGAATTAGATTTACCAGTGAGAAATCCCTCTGGGTGTGACCCGAAAAATGTGTGTTTAACTCCGTAAATCATAGATCATTCAGTCTTTAAAGTGAGAAATTGGTGATACTCTTATCCAGGTATTGTTACCCTGAGATAGTAGGAACAGAAGGAAAAATGACAGGAAGAACAGCAAACACAGTGTTCTGGTGCATTTATGATGGCACTAATAAGATGAAAAACAGTCCAGGGGGGCAGATTGGTTCTCTAACAGAACAGGGACCAGAGGCTAGCATTCCGTTTGGGATATAATGAACAGATTCCAGAGCCCTTACTTCAGTAACAGCAACCTAACAGAATTTCTCACTACACAGCAGATAGTGTTACTTTTTTGTAATTTCAAAAAGCAAAAAAAAAAAAATCCCCCCAGAGCCTTTTGGTCAAGCTCATACTGAATAGAGATGTGAATGTGCCCCCTAGAGCCTGTCATGAAAGCTAAAGTTATAAAATAGAATCAAACTGGGAAATGAAATTAGTACCGGCTTGCAGTACTTCAATGTGAGTCAGCGGCTGGTTTTTGGTTTTCTATAGATCTGTTCTTAAACACCTTTTGGCTCAATGTTGGAATCAATATTAAGAAAAGTTCTGGGTCTGTCTGGGTCATAACTGGGTCTGATTTCACTGAAATGCTGACCAAATGACCAGAATGCATTGCAACCTTTTTTCCCCAAGCAGAGGTTTGGAAAGTGTCCATTTCCCCATTGCAGCAGGAGTAAATCCTATGATGTGTCGTTGCAGGTTCTGCAGATTGCGGCAGGTCTGAAATCCCCTACCTCCGCCAGAAAATGGCTGGCCCCGTGGACAGATTTATTCACTGACCTTTTTGCCGACGGTGCCCCTGCTTTGTCACCGGATGTCGGCCCCATCCTTGGGCCCAGCAAAGTGCGACAGAACTCCTGATAGGCTGAGGTATGATAGAGGGCCAGCTGAGAGCAAGCTGGGTAATTCATCAGTCCAGATAGTGTGGCACCTTTCTAGTGCAGCCGCGATCGCGCCTGATGAAGGGGGCTGGGTGCTCCACCTCATGGCTGCATAAGTGCAACTCATGGGCTGTTGCTCTGAAACTTAAGTCATTGTAAATCATCTGGCTGGACTAAGCCGTGTTCCCCTTGATTGTCTCGCCTTGATGTATGACTTTCTAAGCACATTTTCACATTGCCTTCACCTTGTATCCACTCCATATCCTGCATAGGCCTTGTTCTCCATCCTCTGATAAACGGCGGCTATTTTAAACACCTGAAATATGGCAACGCTTCCTAACAATGATCTTCCAAAACTTTAAACGGATCTCCAAGACTTGGTGAACGCAATGCAGGACTGGGAAGGGCCAACCCCTATTTGTGGGAGTTGTCCATCTGTGCACAGTGGCGTCATCCCAGAAGTAACGCGTCATCAGGATTCTTGTCTTGGACCTCGGCAGGTGGCCGGCTTGAGTTAGCCGTCTGTGCCGAAGGGTTCTCAGCATCGTGACGAAACACAAGTGAGTTCTGGAGTTTATAGAACACCAGGACCTGGGAGGTCGGCGCCATGGAGAGCGGGGCTAAGGTACAGGGTAGGCCACCCGCGAGCGAAATGTACCTCAAATAAATTACTTTTGCCACAGTATCAAGAGACTGAGGAAATAATCAGCAAAGAAAAAATGAGGTTGCTGGTTTAAGTCCCAGAAGGTCGCACAAAAGTCTGGACTATTTTGGAATTCTTGACTTATTACATAAACTATGAATCACCTTTTGAATTTATTTGCATTATTATCATTTCTTGACAGTTCACCAAAATAACTGCACTACCACACTACTCCGTTATTCAGAACACTCTATTCCGTTAAATAACTAGGTTTGCACGGAAATCGGCTTAAAGTCTAAAACAAGCACCTTGCTGTTTTTTTGGCATGTTATACTTCTGAATGCAGTTCACCTTAGAGGGCCTGCAACCAGAGAGACATAGCAGTTTGACTCCCTCTGCCATAAATCTCATCACTAAGCATAACTGTGCAGAAGACAAGCAGTGGTCACAGCAATGCAACATGAAGTTGTTTGTCTGACTGACGGTGAGCTTCTTATATTCCAGCCAGTGACAACGGGAAATGAAGATTCCTTCTCTAAGCTCCGAACAAATACGAATGGCTCTCTTTTGTGAAATAAGGGTCTACAACCTTTCTGCTAACATCCGGCTTAGCGTATTATATCAATTTAAATCACTTTATTTGTTACAGCACTTGACACCTGGTAAGTACCAGTGAGTGAAAAACTTGTGCAAAGTTTACAACAGCAGTGATGAAATGCAAATATTGGAAATATACACAATCGTAAATATGCAGCATAGTAATCATAAACAGTGTGCAAATACCAACAGATCAATATAATTAACAGTAATACAGCAATCTCCCTTAATAGCCAAAATTGTGATGTGTGAGGAGCTGGACATCCTGGCTGGCTCAGGCAGTACATGAAAATCCAGAGGCCACAGACAGCAGACAGCAAACAGATGGCATTTGACCATGAAGATGGTGAACAGACCCTTGTCTTTTATCCTTAGGGTGTGTCGTGTTTCATGCACTCCTTTTGGTTTCCTCTCAGCCTGCCAATCAGACATTACATCTTCGACCAGCCTGTCTTTCTCCCTGCATGCACCGGGTGTGTCTTAGCAGCTGATGGGAGTGGCGTCTGTCAAAGGGACCGACCCCGTACCTTGATACTTAAAGTGAATACATGAATAGTTTAAACAGCTGTGGGATATCAAAGTCATCATCTTGTATTGTGCTCATGCAATCAGTGATAAAAATAAAGGGCCTCATTTCAATGTTAACAAAAGGCTATAGATATGAAAAACAGCTGAAGTGCTGAATAAACCAGAGTCAAAGATATTTAACAAGGGGCAGCTGGATTAACGATTGCTGAAGAGAAACTGAAAGTAAAAGAAAATATGTAGAAAATGTGAGTACATCTAACACCAGGCTATGCCAAATATACAACACTTTCCTGACTTTGTACCAATTCCTTTTGGTTTTTGGAGACGTTCTCCCCAGACATAGCAATTTGATAACCTTTTATATCATTTTATGTGATACTCCATTTCTTTAACAGATATATGGAAAAATGACCTTTTCTCCATTATTGGACAGCAGTGGCTTTGCTCGGAACAGCAAAGTGCTGGAATAACTGATTTCATCTGAGTCGCTGCTACCATTCATTTTCATTTATTTTTCATAACACAAAGGAATCGCGGTGCTTCAGAAAAGCCCCCCTGTATCATCAAGATTAGAAAACAGAGCACAATTCCTCTTACGACATGATATATCGAATCATTAAAAGGCCCGTAAGCCTGAAGATTTCAGGAGAAATAACATTGCATCGATCATTAAAGATTTCAGATTACACATTCTAAAATAACAACTTTATTTCTTTGTTTTGAGTGCACAGTGAAATGGCCAGGCTTCTTTACACTGTGTAATTATACCCTTTTTCCCAATGACCCATCTGCTCAAATGAGGAATGATACTGATCAAACAGGTAACTTCTCCATGTTCCAAGACAGACACAGGGATGGGAAGGTGCCCAAGGACAACCAGGCCAATCATTCCTGATGAGGCGTGGGAGAGGGTCAGGGAGTGAGGCAGGTGGGGAGAGATGAAGAAAGGTGACCATTTGACTGGTGTGGGGGGATACAGACTGCTTCCACATCCTGCTCCAAATAGAATGAGAAAAGTTAATTAGAGATTAAGAAAAGAAGGATACTGAGTAAGAAAACGTGTGTGTGTTAGGCAGGCAGACTGCAGAGGGAGCCAAGGAGACTGATGGTGGTAAAATATGAACGTGCACAAAATCCTGACCTAAACGGTTTATGTGGCAGATTAACACCCATTAGCATTCAGATTAAAAACACAATGAGCTCCCTGCGAGAGCCACCCTCTTCAGCATGACCACCCAAAGCTTCTTTAATGAAGTATATTTTCAGCACTGAAGCAGGATTCCCCAATATATTTTCTGACAATACAGGTTGGGGGGGGGTAGCTTTAATACTGTAATCACCAATAACTGTATGTAGCACTAACTGCATAACTGTTGCTATGTCAACATATGATTTGGCTGTCATTGGTTGATTTTTGTGGTGTAGTTGAGGACGCTGGGTAGATTTTTGGGCTGCAGTGTTGGGCACATGAAGGGAATGCGCATAATCGGCCCTGTATACTTTAATGAGGCCTGGCTTCCCCTGTAGCTATTAAATGCTGTCAGGTAAAGATTTGGGGCTTAAACAACTTGATTTAAACAAACAAGCAGATCATCAGAGAATGGGTTGTTCTGGGGTGTGGTGCAGTTTACCAAATAATTTAACAAAAATTAAATCAGAAAATAATATAATAAAACTATGCAGAGAAAAGCTGTGTCAGTTGCACAGAAGCGGTGACGCATTCAACCAGAAAGATGCATTTGCGCCAGCATACAGCTGCAATCAGAGACTTTGGATGCGAAGAAATCCCCCAGAGCCGCTGCTGTCTCCTGCAGGTGATGAATCATAGCGCCTCCTCCAGGTTTCATATGCAATTTAATGTGTTATCAATAGGCTACTCCCTCCCTTCGCACAGCTTTGATTTTATTATGCAGTGGAACCCGCGACTCCTCCTTTTCCCGCGCAGAGTAAAAGCAGTGAGGCATGTCATCAACCAACCCAGCTCTGTCCGAAAACTCGACTGGACCCTGAATCACCAGCCAGAAATGAATTCATTATGCAACCCGTTATATGTCTGTTCCTCCTGACTCCTGCAATGTAGTTAGTGTATCTCAATATTATTCTTCTTTGCATGTCACTTATGAGAAACGTTCAACCTCAGCAGTGTTTTATTTCCTTATGAAGAATGTAATATTCAGTGCACTAATCCTGTCAGCCAGATGACTCAAAATTTAACAAAAAAATCAACATGCGATGTTACCTTCATATAAACAGCCTGTTTATATGAAGGCTGCATAAACATATGCAGCCTATTTAAAGTATACTTGCGGTCTCGCTTCTGCAGCATTCATATGGAATCCATATCTCGAACCCAGAACCAGAGCTATGGAACTACTGGCAGGGACCTCTACAAGCATTACCCCACTTCAAAGAGGCTTCGTATCTCTCCAGCTCACCCACACAAACGTCTGCATTGGTGTTGTTTTAAGTGTTTGGATGAAACAGCCACGCTACAGGGTATCGCTGTTGTGGGACAGTGGATGGACAGAGACTAATGTGGGTCACACATGAAGCAATAAGCAGTATGGGTGTGTCACATTACATTCACATCATCTTATGTCATATCCCGGGGTCTTTTCTAAGTGTAAACCCGAGTACCACATGGCTGAGGGATCCCAGCCGCAAAGTGATGTCCCCACCACCGGGGGCATCTTGCCTCGGCACCTTTCTGTGGCAGTCAGAATAAAAACAAGCACAGCTCCCATTAGGAAGTGCCACAGCGCACAGGGCAGTGCCGGGAATCGGCAGATTCGGGGGCGTCCACCGCAATCCTTATTTTAGCTATCTGAAGATCTATAAAGGAGTGAGCTTCAGCCTGCTTGAAGGGCGGAGGGTCACCCTTGGGGGGGCTGTCTTTAGTGACTGTATCACCTCCTTCTCAGACCCCTGTCTCCATGCCTCACCATGTCCCACTCGCCTTGTTTAAGCTCCTGTCATATGACTGACTTCCCAGCTGCTCATTACAGAACCTCTTTGTTCTGTCATTTCCCCATCCTCTCCACCCCAGAACAGGCGACTCCCCAAACGAACCTCAGGTCTATTCCGGAACATTTGGCATGGTTCAGTCCACTGAGTCGCCCAGTTGCCTTACAGACTCCATTAAGCTGCCCGCCTGTCAGACAGGAGCTCTCCAGCAGAAGCCGAGCTTTCTCGCCTGGTGTCTGCAGTGATCACCATGTCCTCACTCACCTCAGGCTACCCGGCAACAACAAGGCTGATAACGAAACCGCCTTTGAATCGAGCACTATTATTCACTTACCCCGCTCCATGATTAGGACATTTAAAGCTTTCTTAAAATCCCAATGAAAGGCAACACCAGATAATGATCTCCACATCCTGTCTCCCCCTATTTGTGGTTTGTGAGGGCCTAATTACAGTAAGGGCTGCCCCCATGTTCCTGTAAACAGCACGTTTTCAAAGTGCAGCGCACCGTCGCTGGCTATTAAAGGATCTGTCCAATCAGGCGCTCGATATCGATGCCTCCTCGCTTCCATGTTTCAATATGAGTTTATCGTCTGAGGCCTGCGATTGATCACGTCCGTGTTCACTCTCCATGCACCTTCCCTTCATCGGAGGGAATCGCTCGCCTTTATTTACGGTGGCAGATCCACACTGGAACAGATACGCTCTATAAATTGCACCCACTCTTCACTTTGGAACATGGTCCCATTAAGTCTCAATGCCGGATTAATGTAACTGACAGCTGGATAAAGTCAGAAAAACACAGGCCTGCCCTTGGCCTGAATTATCTTCTGGGACTAGTGCCTTGGCCTGCATGGTCACTGGTGAAATCCGTCACCCCTTTCCACATATAATATGCACCTCGCGGTTGCTGGATAACACAGGCCGGGATCGGGAAAAGCCTGGGGTGTCCCTTTCTGACAAGTCAAGATGAGTGGTGGAACTCCCTGTCATTCAACCGCTCCTCTGAAGAAAAAATGCCAATGAATTGATAAATGGAAGCATTTAAATAGCTAATGAAGTATAGGGGCAGAGATGGAGGCTACTGCCATGGGTTTAATATTAATCCTTTATCATAATATAATTTTGCTGAACCTATACTTCATCTGAACATTAACCAGTGCAAAGGAAACATGGAGTTTTAATTGGAGATGCTAATTCCTGGTAGCATCCTGCCTGACCCCATCCTTCTCCGAGCTCCCCGCCTCACTGCAGGTTAGCAGCAGGAGAGTTAACATCACTTGTTAATTAGGGAAATTTCGAACCCAGGAAAGGGCACTCACACTTGTTCACACACCACTCATTCGAACCCGAGGCTGTGGAGGGCTGCATCCGTGGCAGAAATATGAGTTTAGCTACAGAAATGATTACTGAGAAATAAGTAGTGGAACATAAGCCAGAACATAAACCGACATGGGATGGACTGGAGGATTACGCATGAAGGGTAGAGCAAGAGGTTAATTTCTGGGACAAGTACAGAGCAGAAGATGAATGATGCAGTGAGGCGTACTGCATTTTGAACAGGAAGGTGATCACCTGATGGAGATGTCATATTGTCACGGGCGAAGGAAGCCGTGGATAGGAGAAAGGGATTTATTCACGGGGTGACACAATCCAAATACATGTAACATTAATGACAGGACTGGGGAAACATACTCGAACGTGGACTGAAATACACACTATTAATCACAACAATGAGAAACAGCTGGTGAACATGGGGAATCCACACGGGGTAGATGAGGGGGCGTGGCCGACGAGAGGGTAGGACGAGCGGGGCATGACACATATCCCATGATACACCACAGAATGAAGCCAAACTGGTGTTATCTGGCATCCCCTCCTGCGTCCTGAGGCAGTGTGGTCTTGCAAAGATGAAAGCTACCCGATAGAGGTACTGTGAGGGACATTGGTAGATCTCAGCTAATTTGTTTTTTAAAGATCTGGTTCAGCTTACAGAATACTCTTATCTCCAGTGGACATGAAACACTCCGGCTTAAGAAGTTTAATGCATATGATTACATCATATCATGCCTTTCTAAGCTGTGGCATGCTGAATAGCACCTTCCAGGAGTTTTACTTCTGTTTTATTATGGCATCCGATGTAGAGAAAGCCATCAAACACCATATGCTTGTTTCTCTAACAGGCGAGATGCAAAATCACTGGTTTTGATTGTGATAAACTTAAAAGTGAGAGGAAGGTACAGGGTGCAGCTGCATCACCTGCATGGGTAGAAATCTCCCCTGAAAAGGCCCTGTGGTTCAGCCAAATCCCCATAGTTTGCACATTACTGCGGAGTTGCATGCCACTCTACTATGTCCACCCCCCAGTGAAGTTATGCCCCATAAATAACTCACAGACAACCCCCTCCACCCCATTACCAGGACCCTGGCAGGCACAAGAGAGGCCCCACTGACAGAATGATCCCTGCAGACCTGAGAGCGCCAAAGCACTGCGTATCCTGCCGTTTCAGTAATACGACCTCATATGGTGGAGCGCTGTGATCGTTCAAGATGTCCGCCTGCTGCTTGCTCTCAGCCGACCGCATCGATCACGGCTCAGATGATCAAACAGACTTAGAGGGCTTGAATCTTTACGACAAGCCAGCAAAATGGCTTGTTGACATGGAAGATCGTCTCAAATGTCACTATTTCTAGTACACCTTTATTGAAAGGTCTAATAAACCCTGCAATCCTGACCAGGATGGATGGATGAGTGCAGATTAATTAAGTATGCTGTTTAATTAATGTTTAATGGGATAACTTGTTTATAGTGTCAGGAATTGCTGAAAATCTGTATAGTAAACTCAGTGTCTGGCTTGTTGTTGAGACAAACAATATAAAAAATTAAACAAACAAATAACAAGGGTGATGTCATATTTCCCTCTCATCACAAGGGATTGTTAAGGCTGCTTTATTCTTTTAAATCTCAACATTGAGCTTTCCACTGAGGCTGCAGATCCATACATAAAATATGATTAGTTAAAGTTCACGGCAGCACAAATAACTGCAGTGATTGATAAATGAAGGCTTCACTGTCACATGCTGTGCCTGTAATAAGGCCGGCTCCTCTGCTCTGCTCTCTAAAGCAAACCAGCCATCAGAACAAGCCTCTTCACGTTTTTTAAATGGCACGGGAAGTGAGCTCAGCAGCACTAATGAGGCACTCGAAGTGACCTGTAGTCGTACTCGTACGCTAAGCCACACATGCATTAGTATGATTTCATCATCCCCTTTGTATATCTATTCCTATTTTATGCAGAATAAAGATTAGGTATAACTAATGAAATTCACACCCTCTCTCCAGTTGCCAATTTTCATTCTGGATGCTGTTTCAGGAAGATGATACTAGTGGCTCTATTAGGCATATTGCCATGGTTTCAGATACAACCCCAGAGTGTCAGTTTATCCCTGTTTTTTTACCCATAGTTACTGCGATGCATGTGCTGAAGTCATCCCAGCACAGGACCAGAGCGTGTTCAAAAATAAACATGTTCCTCTCAACAAGAAGGCAACACAGACCAAGAGAGATGGTCCAAGGAAAGGAGGATAGATAGATGGATGAGTGGATGGATGGGCGGATGGATGGATGGATTGGTGTGGCTTCATGTATGGGGAATTCAGTGGCATTGCTATTTTCTTCAAAGCATTCATAAGCTTTATTGTTATTTATACAATGAAATACTTGTTTCCACACCTCCCTGCAGACTTTACTAACATATATACCAAGAAAGAAAAATAAATAGCAAATAACAAAATAGTGGGAACAATGTTGTACATACAATACTCACAGTATACATGCAACATAGAGCAGAATTTCCCCCTGGGATCAATACAAACAATCTCAATCCATCCATTCTGAAACTGCTTTTCCCTAATTCTGATTTATGAGGGGTCTGGAGCATATGGGCATAAGGCAAGGAACAACCCAGGATGGGGTGCCAAGCCATTGCAGAGCGAACTCACACACACACCTATGGGCAATTTGGTAGCTCTGATCAGCCTTAGCATGTTTTTGGATGGTGGGGGGAAAGAGTTACCTGGAGCAAAGCCCACTATGACACAGGGAGAACATACAAACTCCACACATGGAACCCTGGTGGAGACTTGAACTCCAGTCCAGGGGTGTGTGACGATAGTGCTAACCACTGCATCACCGTGCTGCCTTTCTTAAGGTTAATCTTAATCTCAATATACAGTAATATACATGCTGCTGAGGTCACACTGGCAGTTGTTCTTTAAGCAATGGCTACTCCTGATGTCACACAGCATAGTGAAACTTCACAAATTACCCATGTTTAACTGTTTTCTCTCTTCTGACGTGCCTATCAACACAGTGTGATGAGAGTTAATAATTACAGAGCTGTATGTAACCAGCCTTGCACTGAAGAGGCGTGTTTTTGCCAGTCTGCATGATTCCTTTGCCATTTTTCCAGCCTCTTCCATCTCGACTTGCTCTTTCTCCCATTATCCTCCCCACTTCACATCCACCTGAGCAATTGCCTTGTTAAGATGGTCCAGACTAGTATGGGATACTCACCTGAAACTCTGTTTAAACCCTCAAGATGGGGCTGCAATGGAAAATTTAAATCTCTACCCATAGCAGGTTGTCTTTAGCTTTATGAAGTCTACAGTCCAGCTGGGAGCCCATATTTTCTTTTTACACTGTGCACTGGAGAATCTTAGCATGGTGATACGTGCAACCTCATAAAATAAGACATCTGTATGTTTTTGTTGGCCACACAATAAATATTTGAAACCTGTCGAGTTTATGGTGCTCAATGGACATCAGTTATTTAATTTTCCAGTTTGCATTATTTATAACACCATAACAGGTCTTAATTATACCATGTAAACAGAAAACATCCTCCAAGGTAAAATAACATCTTTAAGCTTTGATAAAGCTACCATGCAGCTGTCAGAGAGTGACTGTTTCCCACAGATAGACCACCCAGCTGGGGGTTGATGGGGGGGTCAGCCAGGCGAGACATGGAGGGTCTGAGCTGCTGAGCTACAAAAATCATCTCTCTCTGTTCAGCGGACAGCTCTTTTAGCTCAGCCTTCCACATCTGATAATAATAGACCAGGGGGGCACATGAGTTATGGCATTGTGTCATTCAGGGTGAACATTGCATTGGGGCACCCTGGCCCACCACATCCACTTATGGATCTGATGGCTGATCACTGCAGGGTATGCGTACTCGAGGACTGTGTAATGCAGGGAGTGCACACTATGGGCAATGCGTAATGCAAAGAGTGCCCACTGTGGGGAATGCATACTGCAGGAATATCACACTGTAAGCATTGCATAATACAGGGTGTGGACTGCAAAGAAGTGCACACTGCAGGAAGAGCGTACTGCAGGGAATGCATACAACAGGGAGCACATGCTGCAGGGAACACACAGAAGGGTGTCAATTGTGAGTGTACACTGTAGAGAGTGAATAATGCAGGGAGTGCACACTGCAGGGAGTGCATAACTCAGGGAATGCACACTGCAGGGAGTGCATAACTCAGGGAGTGCACACTGCGGGCAGTACACAGAAGGGTGTCAATTGACCTCACCCTCAGGCGGCATTCCCAAAAGGCAGCCATTAAGCAGATTCCTGTAATCAAGCGGGGAGGCACGACAGCACCACGCTCCTGCAAATCAGAGCTGCTTTTCATTATTAAATAACTGTGTAGCTAATGCAGTCGTTCCCAGTAACTCACCGTTACACCTACCCATGCAGATAATAATACACACAGGCACAGCAGCTGTTCCCCTTCTCAGATCGATACTTGCATCTTTTAATTCTGGTTAAATGGCATCACCATATCTGTTTGAGGGTGGCTGAACCACGGTCCTGACCAAAACACGTGTAAATAAGAAATGGAATTTGGGGATTTGGAATCATACTGTATTCTGCGATTAAAAGACAGCTTTTATGTCTTACTCAAAAGATTTTTAATCTGCCTTTAAACTGAACTGTGTGCAGCTATGATAGCATGATAGCATAGGGCGTTTTTCCACCGCACCAGGTACCGTACTTTCGGTACTTCCATAAAGTGCCTTGGGCAGAGCAGCAGCTGGAGGCGGGGCCTCGGGCAGAGCGGCAGCCGGAGGCGGGGCCTCGGATGCGGCTGGATCTGCAGGCACAGCAGGCGCTGGGACCTCGGGCGTGGCCCGAGCCGCAGCAGGGAGTTTGGGCGGCAGTGTAGGAACCGCCGACTCGGGACCAGCAGGGTGCGGTGCGGCAGCTGGAGCCTTGCTGGGCGGCGCGGCAGCTGCCGGGACAGGCGGGACTGGTGGGACAGGCAGGAGAGGCATGTCAGGCACCGGCAGGACAGGCAGATCAGGTGGGACAGGCAGATCAGGCAGGACAAGTAGGACAGGGACATCTATGATAGCTGCCAGGGTTGGCGCCATAAGAACAGGTATTGCCCCTTTAAGAGTCCTCACAACCCGCGGGACAGCATCCCACACGGCCCTGACCCCTCTATCGGTCTTTGTCAGTCACGTGTCTGCACTGTCTGACACGCCCCCATTCGCCATTTTGAAGGTATTCGCGGACGCGAATATAGATCCGTATGATCTCACATAAAAAAAATGGAATTCTGACACGACATTGTTGCCTCTAACTTCATCTCTGGATATAACAAACTACCTTGTTTATGGTATCAGCGCTTACACATATGAA
>JAOYFF010000001.1:52714995-52731138 GCA_025773925.1 Cryptomyrus ogoouensis
TTACATATTAAACACCATTAGAAATCCAAACCTCCCGAGGAAAACCTAAATTTACAATCCCACCACGATATCGACTTCCCCAACACAGCCTCGAAATCACAGAAGAGCCAGTGGAAAACGAACGCCGCCATCTTGCCACGCCGGAACATTCATATAGGCCAAGCACCACCCCCAGTCCACTTCTGATTGGATAAGGGCAACACCAATCTTCATCACTTCATCAGGACAACACAAGACACCTGAAAAAACAAACACACGTGCCCTCTACAAGCACGTAACAGCATGAGTATTGAACCCCTGCACAGTAATATTATGGTGAGAACCCTTTTGCTGCAATAACAGCCTTAATTCTTTTGTGCTTAGGGTTTATACAGGATTTATTTATAGAGATCCTATAAGTCGGTTGGACAGCACCTCGTAACTGCAGCTTTGAAATAGTGTCACAGATTCTCAATAGGGTTAAGATCAGGCTTTGACTTGGCCATTCCAGAACATTCACCTTTCCGCTTTTGAGCTATTCCAGTGTTGCTTTAGCCTTATGCTTAGGGTCATTGTCATGTTGAAAGATGAATCTTCTCCCGAGCCATAGGTTCATAGCAAACTGGAGCAAGTTCTTCTGAAATATTGTGTGGTGTTTGTCCCCAGCCATTGTCTCTTCAACTCTCACAAGATTCCCCATAGCATGATGCTGCCACCACCATATTTCACTGTAGGTATGGTGTTTCTTGAGGCATGGTCAGTGTTCATTTTGCACCACACATACCTCTTTGAAGTCTGGCAAATATGTTTTATTTTGGTCTCATCTGACCATAAAACCTTCTTCCATGGGTCTATCGCATGCTTTTTAAGAAATGCTATACATCTTTTTATGTCTATCTTCTTAAGGAATGGCTTCTGGCTGCTCTCCCATAGAGGCTGTGTTTGTGCACTTTTACAACATGATAATCACTACAAAATACCAACGTTCAGGTAACGCAGATTTTTACTGGGTATCAGCATACACATACATTACATCGCTCTGCGGCTCTACGTGCATTACAATTAATCACCTGTCACATCAATGCGCAGATCCACGATACTTATCATCCATATCATAACGCAATGTAAAATTGTTCCTCAGTGCCACCAAAATGAAAAGTATTAAGCACGACAGTCAAAATGGTTTGATACACTATATTACCAAAATATTGGGACACCTGAATTCAATGATTTGGAGGGGTGTCCCAATATTTTTGGTAAGACCCAGATGGATAAAGCGGTATAGATAATGGATAGTGTATATTGCCAGTATGTCAGTGTAAGCATGCTCCTGAGTGCCACATTTCTGAATGAGTCGTTTCCCACTTTCTCATTGTCACTGACCGATTGTTAGGTTCTTGTATTAAATTGGAACAATTTTACATTGTGTTATGATATGGATGGTACGTAGCATGGTTCTGCGCATTGATGTGACAAGTGAAAACTTCGATCGCGTTGTGGAACCTGAAAATATTAACCTATTTCAAAGATATTTTACACGTTTAATAATGAGATCCAGTGACAACTTTTCCGCACTATTGGAAATTTTGATTTTTTCACCCCACCCTACGATGCATGCTGGACACATATAGCACACCTTGGGACCAAAACATACAAGTCAAGTTTAGCAGTTAACATTTACATAAATTGAAAAAGTAATCTTGACATAAAACAGCCCTCTGTATCTATCTGACTGTAGGTCACAACATAAAATACCGCTAAGACAGTGGTTCAGGGGAATCTAAATAATTTCTACTGTTTTCTAGTTGAATTGAAAGGGTGTGCATTTCCTGGCAGGAAGTACCTTGCTGTAAAATGCACCTCCCTGCATCTTTGTCTCAGGTAACTATATCAAAAATGCTTTATATAGTACACTCTGTGTAGCAAAATATACTATCTGAGCAAGATCAATTTAGGTAGCACCAACAGGGCTAGAATTCAAAGGGGGTGCAGTTCCTGGCAGGTACGCTAATGTAAAATGCAACACCCCTGCATTTTTGTCTCAGGTGACGACATAATTTTGACTGTAAACTCTGTTTAGAAAAGGTACAATCTAAACACGTTTCATTTGTGTAGCAACAACAAAGCCAGAATTCAAAGCGGGTGCATTTCCCAGGAGGTACCCTGTCGTAAATGGCACCCCCCCTTGCAACTTTGTCTCAGGTGACTATATCAAAAAATGCTTTTGATAGTGCACTCTATGTAGCAAAGTGTACTATACAAGGAAGTTTCATTTATGTAGCAGCAACAGGGCCAGGAATCAAAAGAAGCACATTTTCCAGCAGGTACCCTGCCGTAAAATGGACCCCCCTGCATCTTTGTATCAGGTAACTATATCAAAACTGCATTGGATAGTAAACTCTGTGTAGGAAAGGGTACTATGTGAACAAGTTTCAATTACATAGCACCAACAGGGCCAGAATTCAAAGGGGGTGCAGTTCCTGGCTGGTACCCTAACGTAAAATGCAACACCCCTGCATGTTTGTCTCAGGTGACGACATGCTTTTGACAGTACACTCTGTGTAGAAAATGTACAATCTGAAAACGTTTCATTTATGTAGCAACAACATAGCCAGAATTCAAGGGGGTGCATTTCCCGGGAGTTACACTGTGAAAATGTAAATGGCACCCTACTTGTAATATTATCTGAGGTAACTATATCAAAAATGCTTTTAACAGTACACTCTGTGTAACAAAATGTACTTTCTGAGAAAATTTCATTTATGTAGCACCAGAAGAGCCAGAATTCAAAGGGGATGCATTTCCAGGCAGGTACCCTGCCGTAAAATGCACTGTCCCTGCATCTTTGTGTCAGGTGACTATATTAAAAAATGCTTTGCACAGTGTACTCTGTGAAAAGGTACTCTCTGAGCAAAAGGTACTCTCTGAGCAAGTTTCTGAGCAAGTTTCATTTACGAAGCATCAACAAGGCCAGGTGCATTTCCCGGCAGGTAGCCTGCCATAAAATGGACCCCGCCTGCATCTGCAGTCTCAGCTGATCACAATTTTTTCGATAATGCACACAGTGGACCTAAAGTTGTTACCTGAGCAAGCTTCATAGAGTCAACTTCAGGGCCTCCATACGTTAAAGGGGTTCACACCCTTATGCATAAGGATGTACCCCCTCCTACCAGCATCCTCCTATCAGTTGATCTTCTTGTAAATCACTCTTTATAAATTCACAGAGTGGACCAAGGTCAATCAACAAAGCGAACCATGAAAGGTGCTAATAGCACAATTATGGAGCAAGTTTCTTAAATTTCATACAAGTAAGCTGGGATAAAATGCATCTGCTGCGTGTTGCACTGATATTACATTTATGAAATTCAGTAATCATGAAAAGTATTGATTGCGAACATCATTTGGTAATAGAATCAAATGAAAGAATGGAAATTCATTTCCTCACAGATAAGTCATCATAAAGAAAAACATCTTTTTTGTTTATGTATTTCAGATTATTGTACCAGAACATTCTCTTCATTGTGCAGAAAAATAAATTACTAAATGTCTATAAGAAGTCATATTGCGTAATTTTCTTCCTTAATAAATCTAAGGACATCCTTGTTCATAGACTAGTAAACTAATGACATGACTAATAAATAAATAACCTATGTTCTCATCCGGGGCTCATTGGTTGCATGTCATTGCATAGTTGAACATTATTATATATCTTAAATACAGCTTTCGTGATGTGAAACAGTGATAAACGGCTTTCAAATGTGGAAATGCAATTTAATATTTCTGTTGTACATTTAGATGGACGGAACAACATCTTTTCCCCCTTTGAACCTAAGTAAAGAGCTGTGCACGCTCCTGACAGGAGTGCAGGGGATTCACGGCAGGGGTGCAGAATTCGGCACAACACCGGCTTTATGATACAGGCTACTGGTGAAAATTCTATAGGAATAAGAAAACAGTTTTAATGCAGATGACATGACAATATTTGTTCTCAAAACTTTACATACAGTTGAACATATAGCCGATAAATTTCTTTGGCTTCAAATATGCAAAAATGTGATTAGTGCTGGTCCCAAAAAGTCTGCCGCATCTGTAAAATGTGGTATTTAACAAATATGTCGAGGAGCAGTAATAGAAGAGTTAATTTCAAACTCTGATCTTATAGATCTGAACACAGCAAACACAACAAATTAATTTTAGAAGTAAATACATATATTTATTTACACATATACACTATATACATTGACCAGGACCTAATATCTTGCTCTTTTTCTTGCAGGCTCTTTGGCTGGGGGCTCCTCGCTAATGTCCATCTCGATAAGGGGGGGGGGGGCTTTAGGCCTTCAGCCCCGGTTTGACAAAAGTCTCTTTGATTCCAATTGCCTCTTTTAGTCCAGCCAATTCAGTTAGTTTTGGGTAAAAGACTGCCCCCCACAGGTGCTGCTTTACCCTACGCCCCAAATCGAGGGGGTAGGGTTGAGCCCGGCCAGACGGATAGAGCAGCCTTGGTTCCATGACATGCCGGTATATCTCCTGGTGCTCTTCCACACTGTGTCCATGGATCCTCAGTGGCTCCATCCATTTGGCCTCCCAAAGAGCCTCCAAGGCTGGGTCTATGGGAGATTTTGGGGGGAAGGGCTGAAGATCAGGGACAACAGCTGCATTCAGGATTCTTCTTTCTTCCCGGGGTTTCTGCTGCATCTCCTTGGCCTCCGGTTTATCTGTACCCTGAGACACATTATGGTAACATATATGAAAATTAAGGCTGGTGACTGTTTATCTCATTTGCACTAATCCCTGTTGTATGATGTATTTGTTGGATATTATAACCAGAGAAGTTACAAAAGTTAACTAAAATATTAATTAAATGTAAAAGGCAAACTTACCTCCTCCAACATTTGAATTTGAAACCAAAATAATTTACATGAAAGACCAGGGGCCTGTACTACGACGCGGGGTTACAGGCTTATCGGGGTAACTTGTAGGATTTAAGGTAATCTGGGCAAAATGAAAGTATAAGAATAGTAAGTCCATTTAAACAGTGTTACCTTAAATCCAACAAGTTACCCCAATAAGCCAGTAACCCCGCTTCGTAGTACAGGCCACTGGGGTGTATTCCATGAAAGTAGCTAAAGAAAGCCAGATTTTCCCAAAAAAGTCAGACTCAAACTAGCACCATCTCTAAACTTAGCCTCATGTCATTCCACTAACGCAGTTCAGCTTTAACTAATCAAGGCTCATACAAGACAGACTTGCATAGTCTCACTGCACACACCTGAGATATTTAAGAAGCCCAAATGAATGGATGAACAATAGATCGATCAAATGAGTCAGAAAGCGTGTAAAACGAGAGCTGCGTTTATTTCCCCCAAAGAACAAATGCTGCTGATGGAGTTGTATGAAGAATACAAAGATATAATTGCTCAAAAAGGCAATACTGTGCCCATAAATAAAGCCAGGGAGTTGGCTTTGCAATGAATTGCAGACAGAGTAAGTAAGTTACGTAAATGTTACAAGGGTCTAATACAATGGCACGGTGGTACAGTGATTTATGCTGTCGCCTTACACCGCAAAAGTTCCTGGTTTGATTCCCATAGCCAACGGGTAACATTCTGGGTTAAGTTCACGTGTCATTCTTACTGTATAGCACAGGTGTCAGACTCCAGGGCTGGAGCCCTGCACATTTTTGGGTTTCCCCTCGTTTAACACACCTGATGCAACTTCTTGTGCTAATTACCACATAGCTGTTGAGCTGAATCATTTGTGGTGGAACAGGGAAAGAACTAAGCTACACAGGGCTGCGGCCCTCTAGGGGGTATTCCATGAAAGTAGCTAAAGAAAGGCAGACTTTCCCGAAAAAGTCAGACTCAACCTAGCTCCATCTCTAAACTTAGCCTCCTGTCGTTCCACGAACATAGTTCAGCTTTATCTAATCAAGGCTCATTCAAGACAGACTTGCATAGTCTCACTTAGTGCGCACACCTGCGATATTTAAGAAGCCCAAATGAATGGATGAACGATAGATCGACCAAATGAGTCGGAAAGTGTTTAAAACGAGAGCAGTGTTTCTTTCCGCCGCAGAACAAACACTGCTGATGGAGCTGTATGAAAAATACAAAGATGTAATCGTTAAAAAAGGGAATACTGTGGCCATAAACACAGCCAGAGTTGGCTTGGCAATGAATTACAGACAGACTAAATGCATAAGTTACCTAAATGTTACAAGTGCTTCATACGGTGGTACAATGGTTTATGCTGTCGCCTTATAATGTGAAAGTTGCTGGTTCGATTCCCATAGCCAACAGGAAACCAGTGGGGTTGAGTTCAATTGTCATTGTTAGTGTATAATATTATTTTATCTCCGTAAAATACTTTCAATCACATCCGTGTGAAATGTTCTGCACAAATAACCGTATCTTGTCCTTGCTATTTTAGTAATAAACTTTCAAAGTAGAGAGTGGCTAAACAAAATATAAAAATATCTTCCTGTTCATATTATTTTAACAGATTTTCTTCCAAATTCAGTCATTGCAATTCATGTTTGACCTTTGTAAAAACGTATGCTTTTATTTTACAGTAAAATACCGTTATAACGGACTTCAAGGGACCTGGCAAAACAGTCCGTTACACCCAGAGTTGCTGTATGCCCAGAACACAACTACAGGACACCATTTATTCATGCCACACCTCAGCAGACACACTTGTGGTATAGATTATTATATTGTAGATGTAGTAATCCAACTTTACCTGACCAGATGCGTGACTATTAATAAGGAATAATAAAGGAGTTGACTTTGGAGCGACCCTTATTAATTATGGAAACAACAGCTTCATTATCACAGAACACTGTTATCCTTTTATGAGACCATCCTTTTCCCCATATAACACAAGTGACCACATTAGGATAAAGTTCATGGATGGCCGAGGACGGCAGCAGGGGATGTAAAGCCGTAAATTCCGAGGGCCAATGCGCTGCAAACCAAGAGCCTTGATAATATCCACCGTAACCTACAGATGGAGCAGCATCTGTATAGAAGCATAGTGAGTGTCGGACATATTGGTAAATTTGTTGTTGAAAAACAAATTGTGATTCCGATGATTGAGAAACGTAATCCAAAATTTAAGGTCAGAAAAACAGCCTTCGTCTAAAATAAGCACCCCAGAAACCCATGCAACCCAGAAACCGATTTAGAAAGATCAAGTAGATGTGATATAAACAAGCAACCCTGCAGGTTATACTCATAATTCCTTTTTTATTTTTCAGTATTATATAAACTTCTCACCCTTCAAAAGCCAATCAAGATTCCTTTATCCACCACACATTTACACACACATGGACTCGTCATATATTCCTACGATTGTGGGGACTTTCCATTCATTTTTAGGGACATAACCCTAATCCAAATTATGACAGTCCTAATCCTCACTCAGCCCTAACCTTAACTATTAGGAGCGAACCAAAATACAAGAATTTTGGCTATTTTAGTTTTTTGTTTGCATTCACAGATTTTTATAAAATTGAGGTTTATATTGTGGGACTTGGAAAATGTCCCCACAAGCTATAAAGTATCAAGTTTTACCACATTATGGGGTTATAAATATAGATATAAAATATAAATATTATATAATATATAAATATAAATCCGCAGACACACACACAAAGAAACACAAACACACATCTTAAATGTTTTGGTATTTGTGCTTTTCTGTAAGATCCTTTACAAAATAAAGTTGCAATTAGTAGATGACAGTCACATGTTAGCAGCACCGTTATTATCTTGAATAACTCATTCTAATGAAGTATGAAGGGGATGTGGACTTGTCTGTATTTCTCTACTAGAGTCTCTGTTTCTCTGGCTCTTTTCAGCTTGTTGTGTGACTATCCACAGTCATCTGAGTTATGAGTTTGGTAGCAGGGATACTAATTATTCGCGGTGACTTCACGGGCCATCTGACGGCTAATTGAGGACTCAATCCCCCTTCTGATGGGATGGAACGGAGAGGCTCTAAATGACTCTAATTCATTCAATTCTGCGAATAAAGGAGATGGAAATTGGTTTTAAAAGCAATTCATTGAGAGTCCACAAAGGATGCTGGGCCTGTCAAAATTAATGAAAAGCCGCTGTTGATGTTGCACACAGTTCTTTCATTTTGCCAGATATTAAAATTGATGTGACTGTTACAGTTCCCTGAATTTAAATGAAGAAATGTCTCTAATGGCAGCCTGCCCTGTGTATGAACAATTTGGCCAATAAAGAAGTAAATTAAAGTGTGCGTTTAATAGGGAAGACAAACATATGAAACACCATTTTTGTGCTTGCAAATGCTATTTCTATGTATCTTTTATTATTATTATTATTATTAATAATAATAATAATGACCATAAAATAATGTCCATCCATTGGTCCATTTTCTGCCACTTATCTGGGGCCAGGTCGTGGGGGCAGCAGTCACCTCCTCCAGCTTCAAAAGGGGAATACCAAGACGTTCTCAGGCCAGCTGAGAGGTATAATGGGTCTCCTCCCAGTTGGTCATACTCAAAACACCACCCAAGGGAGGTCTCCAGGAAGCATCATAGATAGATGCCAGAACCAACTCAACTTTCTCCTTTCGATGAAAAGGAGCAGTGGCTGTACTTCGAGGTCCTCCCCAATCTTCAATCTCTAAGGCTGAGCCCAGAAACTCTGCAGTGGAAACTCATTTCTGTTGCTTCTATCCACGATCACATTCTTTTGGGGTAGCAATGTAGATGGACTGGTAAATCTCTGGCTTTGCCTTCCAGCTCAGCTCTCAAAACAGAGTATAACTGCCAATGCTGCACCGATGCAGCTGTCAATCTCCCACTTCCTTCTTCCGTCACTTATGAACACAACCCTGACATACTTAAACTCCTCTGCTTGAGGTAGTAATTCATCCCCTACCAGGACGAGACAGTCTACCCTTTTCCGGTTGAGAACCGAGACCTCAAACTTGGAGCTGCTGATCCTCATCCCAGCTGCTTCAGACTGTAAAATAACCCCAGTGCATTCTCCAGGTCAAAGCCTGATAAAGCCCACAGGACTACATCATTTGCAAAAACCAAATCCTATGCCTAGAGATTCTGTCCATAAAGCTCTGGTTATACAAGGACCTAATGACCTATAACAATGGACCTCGTATCCCATACTCCCAAAGCACCCCCCATGGAACCCCCTGAGGAACACGATCACATGTAAATGTGCCAGAGCTGACAGCACCCACGTATGTCTCCCAGTGAACCCCTTTCACTCGCCATTCTGGTGCCTTGGCCACCGGATTGCCTTAACTTTTGAGTACCTTTCACCTGGAAAGGAAGGAGTCATATGAATGCATGTGCAGGATGTGTAGCAGGATGTGTACCAGGATGTGTATTGCTGCCGTTTGGGATTTTCCGTCATGCAAGTGCAGCACACTAGCAGGGCCTATGTTGTTACTGATCAGAACAGAATGACAATGGTCCCCTGGAAAATCTCCACACATTTAGAAATGTGAAGGAACTGCATATGCTGAAACAACTTTCAAAAATAATGGAAGCCTTTTAGTTCTCAGTGCTGTGCTGTACTGTGCCATGCTATCCTGAAGTCTGGTATGCCATGCTGTTCTATATTGTGTTGTGCCATGCCCTGCTGGGTTGTACTGTTCTGTGTACTAGTACACAAGCTCCCTTGGTAAACACACAGGGGCCTCACCCAGCAAGTGGTGGATTCGTACCCATAGAATATTATTCCTGATCAGAGTAGAGTGAGAAATGATTCTTCAGGCTGTTGATCACCCAGCAAGCAGCTTCTGCTGAGCCCAAAGCAGGGAAAGACCTGGCGGGTACAGTGCTGGCAAACAGGGGCCTTATTTATTAATTTACTGTGAGCAAGCATATGAGTATGCATGCGTGTGTGTGTGTGGGCTTGTATTTAACACATTGTGGGGAGCAAATGTCCCCACAATAATGTAAAATCTGTTTTTTTTTTTTACTTTTTAGCTTGTGGGGACATTTTTCAGGTCCACAGAATATAAATATTTATGAAAATCCGTGAATGTAATCAAAAATTATAACAGCCAAAAATATATTTTGTTTGGTTACTTATGGTTAAGGGCAGGGTTTGGTAAAGGATAGGGTTATCATAATTAGGGTTAGGGATATGCACATAGAATGAATAGAGAGTCCTATATGAACTGTATGTGTGTGTGAGCATGCATGTGTGTGTGAACACATGTGAACAGTGGATGGTCTCCCTGCAATTGCATGCCACCTAAAAATATAAACAACCTTGGGTTACAGCCAAACCACTTAGTCAGAGGGAAATGCTGGGGGAGAAAATGGAAAATAAACAAGCACAGTTGCATCTGCTCCCTCCCCCTCCCCTTACGGACGGCTTCTGGTATTATGCTCGCCGTATCACGCTGAACAGCCTCACGGTCCAGACAGGCCAGGAATGTGAGTAATTTCATGGGTGAGCTAAAGGACACGTCGCATTACAGGAGAGCGCTGACACCGAAACTCGGATGCTGGCTGTTCCATTACCACAGTTGTGCCTCAAATCCACTCTCCTGCATCGCCGCAGCAATGCCGCCCTGGCATCTGTGAGGGGCATGATTAGCAACTCTGCAAAATGTATTATTTATAAAACACCTGTCCTTGAATTCATACAGGGACAAAGCCACGATCCGGATGCCCAGGAAGTGGGGGGGGGGGGGGTGACTTTACTTAATGAGCCCCCTGGAAAATGGTACACTGAAGCCATGCTTAATTTTTCCCCTTATTTGTGATAAGATTCACCTGTGGGACCTTTAGGGACCTAGGTATGACATAAGTACCTGACAGAATATTCTTCACAGAATATTATATGTTAAATACATATATTTCAAATAATGGGATGATAAAATTATCAAGGATTCTGGCTTCTTTTCTGAAATCATAAGCTTACAGTACTGACTGAGTATATTTCATCACATTATGACATCTAACAACTGCTAACATTATTATTAGTATGACTACTACTACTACTACTACTACTACTACTACTACTAATAATAGAGGAGGAGGTAAGGATCATGCACTGACAGCACATTACTGCACCCACCACACCAGGATGAGGGATGAGGACCTGAGTGCAGCCATGTGGCAGGCGATACCTCAGCACCAAACTAGTCCAAATGGACAAGTGTGAGTTTATTTCCGGTGGCAGGAGTGCCAATCCTGCCACCAACCCCCAAATTTCCCTGTAAGTTGGAGGATCTCCTTGCAGGGCTGGATGTACATTAACGTCATACGCAGGACAAAGCATTTGCAGGTTAAGGGCCTTGCTCAGGTGCCCAATGGAATAGGATCATTCCTGGCATTCACAGGATTTGAACCAGCGACCTAGCCTCAAAGTCACCTATATAATAATAATAATAATCATCATCATCATCATCATCATCATCATCATAATCATAATTTTGTCATCAAGACTGTCCTTTTTTGTTGTTGGTAGTATTTGCCCACTTTCTATAATCTTCCCTGCAGTGAAGCATAGACCCACGAAAGGTCATTTTTGCCACACTGGGTTTGGTCCCTTGTCAGTGTCATGACCTGCTCCCGATCCTCCTGTGTGCCACGCCCCCCTCGTTACCTCATGTGAATTCCTGATTGTTCTCAGCTGTTCTGTATTTCCGTCCCTTAGTCATGTAAATTTATTCTGCGTTCAAGTCAGTTTACCAAAGTCCGGTCATTGAAGTGTTGTGAAGTGCTCTCTGTGTTTATGTGCTTGCCTGCATTAAAACCCGTTTTTGAACTTCTATCTGCCTGATCCTGATTCCCCGCTCGCTCGCCCTGTGCACGGACATCAGTCAGTGAGAAATGCAAATTCAGGAATTTCCCCTGTGATGATTCTGATACATACTGCATAGGTGCCACAATCATCCATTTCAAAAACGTTGATAAATAAAGATGATCCTTTGTTGGAATGGTCTGCACAAGGGGAAATTCGTATTTTTATTTATTTTTTTAATCTGTGACTACAATCAAAAAAACTAAAAACCAAAACTCTTGTATTTTGTTTGGTTATTTATGGTTAGGGTTAGGGCTATGTAGGAGTTAAGGTTGTCATTGATGGGATAATGTGTCTGTGCATGCGTGTCACTGTCTGTGTACAAATCAAGTAGACTATACAGATTGGGCACGCATGTGCACATGTCCATGATATGTGAACTGGATCTGTGAAAAACTGATTGGGTAGGCTATACAGATCGGTTAGTAAGAATGGGTGATACCGCAGATTTTCTTTTTGATCCGATCTGATCCAATATCAAGGTTGGTATCGCCGATACTGATCCAGATATTTAACTTTTTTCAATGCATTAAATAGGGAAATTGTATGGAATGATACTGGAAAAAAATCACAGTGTAATCTTTTACCTTTTTTCAATAGATATTGTGATGGAGCTGAGAAATTTACCCCCAAAAGTTATTAAGATAATACAATGTACTGCGGTATTCTGGGTTTACTACTACAATGGTAGATTTCAAAATACCGCAGTCCACCCAAAATATATTTGAAAGTACCAGAGAACCATTATACAAAATACTGTACTTTTGGACACTGCTTTAACAAACATCAAATTTTACTTTGTTACTTTCCCATGAAGTAAAATAACTCCACACGAAGCTACATTTTCTTTCCACTTGTTCAGTCTCCCACTGACTGCACCTTCCTTCTCCCACCAATCCCGATGACTGACTGACATGCAGGGAGCCGTAGTTCTCAGTCTGGAGCAGCAAAAGCAGGATGAAGCAGAAGTGGTTCCTTTTCTAACACTGACATTTAGGTTCTGGTAGTAGATAATGTCCTGTTCCTTTTAATAATAATGTAAACATTTAAACACCAGGTAAAATATTGGTATTTCAATGTTAGAATTGATTCTCAAAGATGAACCATTCAGAACAAAAGAGTCAATATTTCAATATTGACCCGCACATCCCTGGCTGTGAACTAAAGCGACTACTGCCCGTGTGTGCTGGTGGTTATACTGTAAGAGGAATGGGCTCAATTCTTGCTGGAGAGATTCATGAGTCTTACTAAAGAACATAACAATTTGCCCACCACTCAGAGCACTACCCAGGCCTCACCCATGTGATCTGAAATCGCAGGCTGAATATCTCCCAAAATCTATTTCACTTCCAATTTAGTTCTGGTAAAAAACATGATCATATCTCCAGTAAATCAGTATTCTCTGATAATTTCAAATTACTTTTTAATGTAATACTACCCTCAATTGCAATCAAAGTAAAGACCAATATATCACATCAACTAAAATGGTCTTGATTTAATTTTTAATTAACACTGCAAAAGTCAGATATGCTTCCAGTAATAATGTTGACAACATCATAAACAATTACAATGGTACTTTGGAAAATGAACTTAATTCATTCCAGAAGGCTGGTCGAGTTGTGATTTGATCGAGTTCCAAGTGGAATTTCCCCACAAGAAATAATGTAAATGAATTTAATCCATTCCAGACCCCCAAATGGTTGTCTATTTAAACTTATCTACCTTCCTAATTAATGATAAAAAGCATTAGCAATCAATATAAAACTGATACACACATGAAAAAGCACACTGAAGCAATAAACTTGAAAACAATGACAATCCCATACTCCAAAGCGAGAGCAGACACACGTGCATCACTTTCAAGTCTTGCTATAATTTCTGTAACTTCTAGAAGTTACTCTCACCACTTTCCTCTTTGGTTTGATGCTATGACTGCTTACTTTCTCCAGGGCCATGATTACTGTATCACTAAATGTACTGTAGATAAAGCACAAAAAAATCACACTGAACACAGGAACACAGCTTTCGCATGTCAAACTTGGTCGAGAGGTACCGCAAGACTGAGAGCAATTCATCGGCATAAGCATGCCAGTAGGTCTGTTTGCCTTTGTGTAAACTCATCAGAGACGCATCTCGATCCAGCAGGTCTGTTTCGTTTTGTCATGTTCCAAGTTTTCAGCTGTTTGTGGTTAGATTTTTTTCAACGGATTCTTTCGAGGTCCGAATTGGTAGAGTTTAACGTGTCTCGAACAATACAAGTTTTAGCTGGAAAGGTCGAGCTCCAAGACATTGGTTGAGGTACAACAGACCTGTTCAGTGTCCGAGTTGGTTGAGTTAAGAGGCGTTTGAGTTCCAAGGTTCTACTGCACAACATAGTTACTAAAAGAACCCAGAATTTACAAAGCTCCACAAAAAATAAAAGTTATCAAAACTGTGGTTTATTGACCACACAAACACTCTTAAACCATAGTGCCACAAACATGAATGTACAAACATGACTGGTTTGGACAGTTAGTAAATTTTTTTCTGGAAGAGTGGCACAGCCCCTCCTGGAGCCGACATCTTATCGTGGTGGAGGGGTTTGTGTGTTCCAGTGATCCCAGGAGCTAAGTTGCCCGGGGCTTTATGCCCCTGGTAGGGTCACCCAAGGCAAACAGGTCCTGGGTGAGGAACCAGACGAAGTGCAGCTCACAAGACCCCCAATGATGAATAAAATATTGGATCCACGATTTCCCTTGCCCGGACGTGGGTCACCGGGCCCCCCCCCCCCCGGAGCCAGGCCAGGGGGTGGGGCTCGATGGCGAGCGCCTTGTGGCCAGGCCTGCACCTATGGGACCTGGTCGGGCACAGTCCGAATAAGGGACGTGGGTCCCCCCTCCAATGGGTTCATCACCTGTAGGAGGGGCCATAGGGGTCGGGTGCAGTGTGAGTTGGGCAGTGGCCGAAGGCGGGGACCTTGGAGAGCCGATCCTCAGCTGCAGAAGCTAGCTCAAGGGACATGGAATGTCACCTCTCTGGTGGGGAAGGAGCCTGAGCTGGTGCTCGAGGCTGTGAAGTTCCGACTAGATGTAGTGGGGCTTACCTCGACGCATGGCCTGGGCTCTGGAAGGGGGTTGGACCCTCTTCCACTCTGGAGTTGCTCACGGGGAGAGGCGCCGAGCTAGGGTGGGCATACTTATTGCCCCCTGGCTGGGCGCCTGTACATTGGGGTTTACCGCGGTGGACGAGAGGGTAGCCTCCCTTCGCCTTCGGGTGGGGGGATGGGTCCTGACTGTTGTTTGTGCTTATGCGCCAAACGGCAGTTCAGAATACCCACCCTTTTTAGAGTCGTTGAAAGGGGTGTTGGAGAGCGCTCCACCTGGGGACTCTTTTGTTCTGCAGGGGGACTTCAATGCTCACGTGGGCAATGACAGTGAGACCTGGATGGGCGTGATTGGGAGGAACGCCCCCCCCAATCGGAACGAGAGTGGTGTTTTGTTATTGGACTTCTGTGCTCGTCACGGATTGTCCATAATGGACATCATGTTCAAGCATAAGAGTGTCCATATGTGCACTTAGCACCAGGACACCCTAGGCCGCAGTTCGATGATCGACTTTATGGTCGTGTCATCGGACTTGCGGCCACATGTATTGGACACTTGGGTGAGGAGAGGGGCGGAGCTGTCAACCGATCACCACCTGGTGGTGGGTTGGCTCTGCTGGTGGGGGAGGAAGCCCGTCAGACCTGGTAGACCCAAGCGTATAGTGTGGGTCTGCTGGGAACGTCTAGCGGAATCCCCTGTCAGGGGGAGTTACAACTCCTACTTCCGGCAGAACTTCGCCCATGTCTCGGGGGAGGCGGGGCACATCGAGTCCGAATGGGCCATGTTCCGCGCCTCCATTGTCGAGGCAGCTGACCGGAGCTGTGGCCGTAAGGTGGTCAGTACTTGTCGCGGCGGCAATCCCCGAACCCGCTGGTGGACACCGGCGGTGAGGGATGCCGTCAAGCTGAAGAAGGAGTCCTATCGGGCCTTTTTAGCCTATGGGACTCCGGAAGCAGCTGATGAATACCGGTGGGCCAAGCAGAACGCGGCTTCGGCGGTCGCTGAGGCAAAAACTCGAGTATGGGAGGAGTTTGGCGAGGCCATGGAGAATGACTTCCAGACGGCTTCGAGGAGATTCTGGTCCACTATCCGGCGTCTCAGGGCGGGAAAGCGGTGCAGCATTAACACTGTTTATGGTGGGGATGGTGTGCTGCTGACCTCAGCTCCCGATGTTGTGGGTCAGTGGAAGGAATACTTCGAAGACCTCCTCAATCCCACCGACACGCCTTCCAATGAGGAAGCAGAGTCTGGGGACTTGG
>JAOYFF010000001.1:52760607-52771671 GCA_025773925.1 Cryptomyrus ogoouensis
CCAGGCCTTGTTTTCAGTTCTCCCAGGTAGTTAGTTTAATAATTACTGATTCTGATTGGTCAGAGGCTTCACACCAGGCTCACAGGTAAAGGAAGACTGGAAAACCAGCAGTGCTCGGACCTCGAGGTCCGTGATTTGAATAATCCTGCACTACATATGGACCCTGGGAAGCTACCCTCACAGAAACAAGAACAGATACAGGGACACGGTGAAATATCAGCCCAGTCTATAGGACCCTGATCTGACACTTCATGCAAGACTCATTGCTTTTTGCTGTTTCTGTTGTAATCCAAGTGTGCTGGACATACCTTAAACCCAGCAGCGGTGTTCACCAGCACTTGAACCACACATTTGTCTGGTCACTACATAAGAGACAACAGGAGGCTCCCAAGTGACTTTTTGACTCTGGTCCCAGAAAGAACAAACCAACCCCTGCTTAAAACACTCATTTGTGCCTAAATCACATAATAAACAGCAGGAGCTCAGTGCTGCCCCCTATGCTTTGTGTGTTTCTCCCTAATGAAGCATATAGTTGTGAGAGGATCCTGAATATTTGTCTGCAGCTGATGCAATCAGCCTTATGGTGAGCAGTTCACACACACACACACACACACACACAGGTTTGTAATTATATCTTTGTGGGAACTCTCCATTCATTTCTATGCGGAAAATTCAAATCCCAACATGACAACCATAACCCTCACCCAGCCCTAACCTTAAACATAAGTAACCAAAGTAAACATTGGATTTTTGGCATTTTTAGTTTCTTGATTCCATACAGAGATCACAAAAATAGTCCCCACAATGTCAAAATAGCAGATTTTTATTACATTGTGGGGGAAATTTGGTGCCCACAATGTAATATAAACAACTCCCCTACACACACAAATAGACCAGCTGTGGATCCTCATTCTCCACTGACATTTATGCAGAAATGTCCTGAAATCTCACACAATAGAATAATTCAGCAGTAAACACATTCAGTGCTGACCTTTAACTCCCGAGGCTGGACTTTTCTCGAGAGCCACTCGTGTCTCATGGTGTGGCTGCAGGATCTCAGTGTTTTGGCAGCTGCAAGGTGTCTAGCCTGAGACCCAAGACCTCTGGCTGGCAATTGTTCCCCCTGACAGGATGGAGCTGGGGGCAGCGTGAGCTGGGACGTCAACACCAACGCCCAGTAAATATCACACACAGTGAGCCACAGAAGACCTGCATCGATACACTCATTACTGTTCATCTGGGTGTATTCTGATTTTCTAGCTGATTGTTAAACACACTAATGAAATCCCTTCCCAGAAAATAAACTTTAAAAGAGATATAGCATTAACCTTATTTAACATTAACAATGATGGTGTGTGTGAGAGTGGCATTAACAGAGGGAGCGGGGGCTATGGCAGGCGATTCATTGAGAGGGAGGCAGGGGGAGTGAGGCACTCAAAGGTGAAGTACCTTCCTGAAGCGGGAAAGCTGGAAAATTGACATAGAGGGATGCAGAGAGAGACAGCGAAATGCAGGCAGGAAGAGTGATCAGAGTAAAGCAAAGGAGAGGAGGGTTAAGCCAAGACAAGATAACAGAAGTAAAAGTAGACAAGAAATATGTGAAGAAAAACTACATTTAAAAATACAAAAGAAGTTGCACAAACAGTGTGCCACTACGATTCAGATTTCCTTTATTGGCATACATAAAAAAGAAAACTAAGTTCCCTTCCCCCTAGACTAAACAGTGCCATAATAGACAATGGACAAATAGACAAGACAAATAGAATTCAAAGTGTCTGTTGTGCGAATGGCATAATATACATTCAAAGTTTGTTCATAATACAGGTGCCTTTACAATAAGCAGTGTGGTACACTTGTATAACATGGTAATAAAGAGCATTGTAGAGCTCAGATTCTGTGAGTGAATGTGCTTCTCATGATACTGGTGTTGAGGGGATAGTCTTTATTGTCCATTATGGAGAGCAGTTTGGACCTCACCCTTCTCTCCACCTACTACCGTTGACCAACTAGAAGACTCTTTTATGCTACTTCTCTGACCAGCCAAGCTGGAAGCTCAACAGTTTGACTACCTAGCCCAAAGTAAGCTCAGTCATTGTCTAGTTTAACATCCAGAAGGCTTCATACCTACTGATGTTCAGAATCTGTCAAAGAATGGGTC
Source organism: Cryptomyrus ogoouensis (assembly GCA_025773925.1). Taxonomy (NCBI): domain Eukaryota; kingdom Metazoa; phylum Chordata; class Actinopteri; order Osteoglossiformes; family Mormyridae; genus Cryptomyrus; species Cryptomyrus ogoouensis. The sequence continues at coordinate 52,762,766 of JAOYFF010000001.1, forward strand.
TCTTGGTGCACTGATGAGTTTGTTCTCCTTCAGTGAGGGTCTGAGTCATATGAGTTTCAGTGGCTGGGAGAGGTCCACAGATATGCCTGTGAATGTGAATCAGCCGAGCTTACCATGAAGTGTCTCCATGTGCTCTCTTAAAGCCAACTTCATGATCTATAAGGTGCTGCCTCTGACATTATATAGAATGATGTAAACAGTCACATAGTGACATGTGTTTGTAGGACGATTTACAGCAGACACCGGGAAAGGAATCCCCCATAGTCCATCATTAGCATAAATACCCACATCTCTTACCTTTAATCTCTAAACAAGATGGAAATTTTACTTTGACATTTAATCAGTATGTTGTTCTTAACTGTCATTGCTTTCCGAAACCATTAACGAGGACTACATGTTTATTTACACCAGAACAAAACTTTTCCAAGTTTCCCCATAATTTGACTCTTTCATGTCATGTGCAGTAATTTGACCCCATAATTATGCGATGTACGCTGTCAGAGCTACATGAATTAGCATGACTCTTGTGCACTTAAGCTGTTTACTGGCTGCTGGTCTTGTTTTTGCAGGTTCAAGGAGTGTTTACAAGACCATCATGTGTTATCATCTTCTGCAGTGTTTGGATTAACACTCTGTAAACTCTTTACACAGTGTGAAAAATCTCAGTACATCAGCGCTGCTGTGAATGATGCTACGAATGTTCAGGGCTATGAATGCCATCTGGGAATAGCTGAAGGAGGGAAAACATTGTAAAGCAAGGAATTACAGTCAAATCTTCCAATATCGATCCAGATGTGGATCCTGCAAAAATAGTCTTTAGATAAATGCCTACGATTTCACAACGGCACTGCATTCATTTTCAACAGTAGCTTATCTGGGTAGGGTTAGCTTATAAGAGGAGACTATGCAAACCATACAAGAAACCAGTCCCTCTGGCTGGGGTACACCAAGGACACTTTGAGGCACTGGGTTACATGACCAGCAGCTACATGGCATATAGGAGGACATGCTGAGAATGTGAACCATATGGTGTCTTGGGGATGAGCCAGGTGATGTGACAGCTGAGGACCATGACAGAGGTGTCCAGCCAGCCATTTCCATAAGAGGAATGAGGGTCACCAACCACAAGCTAGAAATAAATAAGGAACCAGCATTCTCCCAACAGACAGACACACCAGAAGATGTCCCCACAATGACAGGTGATGGTGACATGTGACCTCACCACAAGCACTACTGGGCCGATGAAACGTGCATTCCAAGGAGAAGTGGATATGGATCCTGCAAAACTACACACTGGTCTTTTATGAGATAACACCTTAAACTGGACTTTTATGAGTCTGTTAATGTCCAACATGACCACACTTGGGGATATACTTTCAACGGAAAGAACCGGAATGTCTGAGACAACAGCAGAACCTGGGAGTTTTTAAGTGGCCTGAAAAGCCAGTAACCAAACTGGCTTTCAATTTTATTTTGGGGGGTGCGTATTGGAACTGATATAAAATTCCAGCTGTATCAAATTGCTTTTTGAGCTTTCTCTCCCAAAGGGCGGAGCAGGGGGTCTTGGTCACTAGATGATCTTTAATGAGAAATCAGTCCCTCGATGTCTGGTTGAGCTGCACCTGGAGCCATTTAAAGAGTAAGCACCTTCACATGCACCCCACACCCTGCACCCCACAACCACATCCCGCATCACTGATGCATCCCACGGTCTGGACTGCCAGAAATTGCCAACACCAAGGTTAGATGTGATGGCTGAGGAAGCCACCGAGGATCATGGTAGAAGGCCGAATGGGAACTCAAGGTGCAGGAGCCAGCATTGGCCCTGGCAGCTTCCTCATGCCCACAGCGGAACCTTGCTGCTCACTCATCACTGACGGATGTTCGCATATTAATTATTTCTAATTTTATACCTTCTACCAGCTGAGGTGTTGGTTTGCAGGGAGGCAGGGGGTGTCCTCCCCCTCTGTGTCGACATGTTTAATTACCCAAAGTAGGACATGTTAAACCAACAAAATGAAACCCCACTAAACTGCTTCTGCACTGCGGTGCAGTCTGGTCATTTTGGGTGCCACATTTCACAATGTACCACAGCATAACAGCTCTCCTGACTGCACCACCTATGTAAAAGCTACACACACACACACACACATCAGACATGGCAGGGAAATCAGTGCAATGATGAAAATAATCTATGAGGGAATCATGAAACCAGCCATATCTAACATGCATCTGTGATGCAGAGACGGGTCCCAACCTCGAAATAAGCCAATAGGTAAGCAAAGAAATAGCATGACTTTTAAATGTTAAGGGTATCAGGAAAGTCATTTGCAATCCTTGGTGAGGTAGGTTTATTTATATTTTAATTTGATATCTACCTTGGTCTGAAATCATATGGGTACGAGGTAAACTGCGGTCCAGGGGCACAGTGCACACAGCCCAGCTTATTTAAGTCTGTTTTCTGGTCCTTAAAGGCATATACGGTTACATTCTGTAACAAACAGAGGATCATTAATGCAGGGCTTTCGATGCTGTTCGATTATGCCGGACACAAGCCTTCTCATCTACACTAAGCTGCGCAGAGTATTAAGCAGACTGACGTTGGAACCAGACGCAGCATCGACTGGCCAGTAAGGGACACCCAGATGTCTTCCTGTAATCATCATGTACAATGACAAGGGAGGAACTATTTTACCAATAGTGAGTCATTGTGGTCATTAAAGCTCCCACTGGTCTCCCAGGATATAAATACTAACCCTATAATAATACCCCCAATATTTTCCTCTGGTATAACTAGCTAATTAAAATCCGTACCTCTCCATCTCAGCAGTGAATAACGATCTTGTCTTGAGTACTGTTATCAGATTATGCCGCTTATGATTACACAACAGAACTGCATTCCTTTTCAACAGTTGCTTTTCTGGTTAGGGTCAGCTTGTAGGAGGAGACAATGCAAACAACACAAGAAACCAGTCCATCCGGCTGGGATACATCAAGGACTGCTCTGAGGCACTGAGGCACAGGGTCACATGACCAGCAGCTGCATGGCATGTAGGAGGACATGCTAAGAGTGCAAACCATACGGAGTCTCAGAGATGAGCCTGGAGGTGTGACAGCCGAGGACCTTGACAAAGGTGCCCATCCAGCCGTTTCCATGATAGGAATGAGGAACATCAACCACAAGCTTGAAATAACCCACCCCAATAGGCAGATACCAGAAGATGTCCCCACACGAGTAGGTAATTGTTACAGGTGACCTCACCACAAACACTGTTGGGCCCATGGAAAACTGCATTCTGAGGAGAAGCAAATGGATAAAGAGACACCTGAGACCATGTGGACGATGTTCTCCATCAGAGATAGCGACACGTCACGTCAAACATGTCAGACAGGTACATCAGTTTAGGGTCTGAACCATGGTTTCAGTATGCTAATCAGTACTCTGCTGTTTTATACTAAGTGATCTTGGGAAAGTGTCACTTGGATTAGAGTTGGAAAGCAGTCTCCATTTACTTCACAGCACGGGACGGCAGAGGAGACACACGGACTGCATTCGGAAGTCAGAGTAATGGAGTGCAGCAGACGAGGGTCAGAAAGTGAGAATCCTCAGTACAAAATGGGCCCTGAGGGAGTAGCAGACTGTCTGAGTAACTAGCGACTAGCAACTTCCAGCTAGTGTGGCAGTAATGCACACTGGAGAAGCAACCACGCAGTACAGAGGAAGTGTGGCATGCGTAAATGTTCAGGCCACATCCAGCATGTTCCGGAAAGAGCAATCCATGAATTTCAGCTAATTGTGATTGGGCTGAAACACTTGTTAACCTTGTTTAACAGTCATTAAAAATTTATCTTCAATTATACTCCATTAAGGCTGAATTATATCCCAGTAATGAATGAATTCACCTGGCAATTGAAACATATCATGTTTATTCCACTGTCACAGAGATCACATTCCCTGACTAGGGACAGAGTGGTGGGGGGGGGGCAGGCAGGGCAGGGATGTTGTTTCTGCCCCCAAGTGGTTTCCAGAATGAAATACATAGCCAGGGAGTAGAGACAGATGATCATGGCTAGCTAGCTGATTAGCAGAACGAGCTGCTTCAGCATATCCTAAATAAGAAAGCTGTTTATTAAATAATTTACTGTAGAGACTTTATGGACAACAGGGGGCCTCGAGGCTCCCAAACCTTGCGGGGCCCATGCAGAAGGGTGGTATGAGTGATGTTAAACACTGCTGCTGGACACAGGAGATGCTGGACATTTGGCATCCTGCTGGAAGGCTAACATGTCAGAGGTTGTTTCACACAAAAAAACCCTCTCCCTCCATTAATCGAATGAGGAGCCCCCCCCCCCCACACACACACACACACATGCTCTGAGGGTGGCGGGGGTTCTTGTTCAATTAATTTCCTGAACACCAAGATCCTGAGCCGACCTCATATCTCTTGGTATGAGGTACCACAGCCCGCATCGCACAGTGATTACCCAGAAACTTCAGCTCCGCCCCCAGCAAACGGGGGAATGCGTCATGTGCTTCGCCACGTCAACCTGAGCTTTCCTGAAAACCCCCCACATTCAGCCCCAGGCCATGGTGGACAAAACAGCCTGGAGTTCTGATGAAAGTCCCTGGGTCTACAGCCTGGGGCAAATGTGGTAATGAGCAAGTACAGCAGTACACCCCCCAACCCCCAACCCCACCCCCCCAGCATTCAGGATATTCAGCATGCCAAGTGAGCGTTTATCAAAAGGGAGATTCATTATTATGATGATTTGCTTATATTTCCATGCAGTTTAATCGCAATAACAGACCATCATCATTCCCATATTGGCAATACAAACTGTGAGAACGATTGTAAAATAAATGGTGGATTTATATCATTGGTCTTTGGTTTGGTAATGAGGACATTATACGATGACTGTGTTGAAAAAACGAAAGTGAATATCAGATGGTGTGAAGATTAAACAAGTGTAAACTTATTAGCATCCTCAAAAAACTATGAAAAAGCTGAATGAGAAGCATCTAGAAGAGGAGAAGAATTTCTGACCTCTGAGCACGTTGTGTGGGATGTTCCATGGCACTAGAAGCCCCTTTTAAGGTACTCGTGATTTTTCATTGGTATTTTTGGATCAAAATAATGGCAAGGCAATCACTAAATGCAACCAGTGCAAATGAGATTGATCCTAGATGCATTTTCTCCCCCATAGAAAATAAATGAATTGGACTAAAGGTACTTTCTGAGGACTGTATGGTATAATTTCACAAGTTGAACATGCATTATCTGGCTGACCAGTAATTAATCTTTAAAGATAAGGGCACTGATTACTTTGACTTTTACAGACAAAATAGGTTTGACAAAAATAGTATCTTTAGGCAGGTGAAACGAAGCAGAAATTGACACTCTCTCTGTTCTCTCTATACATGGTGTAGCTTCAATAAGAGGAGCAAAATTAGTGTCTAAAAAGGTGTCAGATCTGCTCTATTGATCACACAGTAACTGTAGTTAGACCTTGACCAAAATTCAGACAACCATGCACAGCTTGTTTCTTTAATTTATCTCAAGCAAAAGATCTAAATTATCTAAAACGTATCTAAATTATTGAAATACTAAATGACTAAAAAGTTTGTTCTTCATTATTTGAAGCCATTCTGGTCAGCCATACAGTGCTGAGCACCAAATTTGACCTAAGGCTTTTCAGAGAAAGCATAGAGAAAATGGTTTAAGCTGCAGGCTATACACAAGCACACTGGAAAGCCCACTAATACAGACAAACAGAGGGAATGAGGAACAGGTGGAACTAATCGATGAGAGTGATTCCAGTCACCTGGCTCTCCCTGGAGACAGGCTGTACTCCCTGTTTATTTCCCCATTTTCAACAGAAAAATCCAGCATTTGTTGTGTTTAATGACTGCTCTCCAACTATTAAAACATGTTTCTTTCAAGCCTTAATGTTATCATTTTTTGTCTAAATTCACTGAAATCTGAGAGGGCATCTAACCAAAAGACCTAACAGGAAAATATGCAGGTGAAACAGCATTTTAATTTCTGAAAATGGCTGTTTTTCAGCAAGATAAACAACAGTGATTTGCATGTGATTTGTTCATCTCGGTACAGGTGCTGCACAGATTAGCTTAAAGCATTTTCTTTGATCTTGGGTCTCTGTGGACCGGCTGCTTCTGTGTTAGAAAATACTGTTTTATCATCCTCCATGGGCCGCTGTGCAAAAAATTGGTGATAACTGACACATCACTGTCCTCTTCTGAGGCTGAAATGAAAGGTCACAGAAAGGTCACAGAGGTCACACAAAGGTCACACAGAAAGGATTAGAAAGGTCTGTTTTATTCAGTAAAGCAGGGTTTTTCATGTGGACTCATTATGCTGTTTTCAGAAGGTCATTTGGGAGGGATCTCCATTGCATTAATATCACAATTCAGAATATTTCATCTGTAAAAAAAATACAAAATTTCCAAATAAAGATTGTGTATTTCACAGGTGTGAAGGTGGCTGTGAAGGTCGCTGTTTCACACCTCCAGGTCTAGAGGCTTCAGTCCTCTGCGTATATGTGGAGATTACATGTTCTTCCTGAGTCATGTGCGGTTCCTCCTGTGTCTGAGACCCTGACCAGGGTGATTGGATGGATGGATGGATGAATGGATGGATGGATTTTTCAGTCACACTACATGGTCTGTTTTCTTGTGTCTAGTTGGTGTTTTTCATTCTGCCAGTCACTGGTCTTCATTTCACCCTCATGGTAAGATGCTTATGTATCCAGCTTTCCTGTGGAGTCTCTATCTGCATGTAGAGGCTGGGATTCAAGGATTCAAGGGATTTGTCATGTGCAAGTTATGCAATGAAATGCGAGATGGTGAACTCCGCCATGATAAAAATACTTGAGGGTAATAAGTCAGAAAGGTAACAACATAGTAAATATAATAAATAAAGAATTGAGTGTTAAACTGGGAAAAAAAATATGTGAGATGAGCAACACAGTACAACACAGGGGAGCCTGAAAGCAAGACACTGAGGAGGACAAGAGCTGAAGTCAGCGGTGAAGCTCTCAGCACACGAGCCCCCTGCCACTCGTAGGGAGTGGAGCATCCAGCTTGGACACACAGATGGCAGAACGTAACAGACTTAATGTTGTATCAAATATGAGAGCTTGACCACCCCAACAAAAATCTGCTGCCTGCCCACTTGAGTGACAGGCATCCATCTCCCCCCCGACCCTGAATATCTGTTTATTAATGCTCCTTTAATATTAAAGCCTTGCTCTTCATCAATTTTGGGGAGTAACGAGTTACATGTAATGGCATTACCTAATTTAATTACAAAAAAAATGTAATTGTAATCCGTTACAGTTACTAGAGGAAAAAAGTGTAAATTACAGTTACTTATGGAAATATTCATGATTACAATTTTAATTGCATCATAAGATTGTATGCAAAACCTTGATACTATCTTTAATAAGAGTATTTTTATTGCTTTTCATGTTTTTCTTATGCAAAACATCATCCTTTGCTATTTCCCTCCAATGCTTCTGATTGGTTATCCTGTCGCGTCTACATTTCCAGCCAATTCTGCTAATTAACTTGCCTGAGCGGTCAGAGTTTCTGTTGCAGGCAATGGCAGACAAGGAAAGGAATGCTTTCCATTGCTGGAAATATAAAAAACATTTCCGATACATTACGGAAAAAGGCACAAATTTAACTGTGCAATACAGTGCGTGTTTACCGGCTGTAAAGATGTTGTCGACATCTAATCAGTCCATGTCCAACCAGAGGAAACATCTAAAGGTAAGTGCAGCTTACTGTAACTGCAAACAGTCATATTAAACAAAGCAGGGAAGATATGCCTACCTTCAGCGTGCCACACCATGCTTGCAATGCGTGTAATGCCCGGTACACACTGTGTGATTTCAGCAATCTTATAAAATCATTACCGATCACACTGTGCAATACGGATCTAATAATCTTGGCTATGACAGGAATGCAGACTGTACGACGACAACATCAACTCAATCATAAGATACGGCACATAGGACAACAAAACAAAATGTAAACACTGACAGCATGCGTAAACACTTCTGATCCTGTTGACAGAAAATGTGCCGTCCTCCTTCAATATGCTAAGGTTATTGGTAATTTATGTTAGGTCTGATATTAGCACTCCCAACATGCTATATCGTATTGAGTTTTGAAAATTCACTAACTAGCTAACCCTTGGGCGATGCAGCCTTACCACACTGCTAACTTTTATTTTTTATTTTACAGTGCTGCAAAGACACTGTTTTAGGCTACTCCGTGATTTGTGATTGACAAATTGACTTAAATAGAGCAAGTGATTACACAATCAGCTGAAATTTCATATCCTGTCTGATGCAAGAACTGTTCAGATCAGAAGTAAAATGGAACCATTTATTTTCGCAAGTATATAAAATGTTTGTATCATAATGTAATCCTGCAGCATCACGGAGTGGTCAAATCACTCGTAGTTTATCTTGTTTTGACTCCCAAAAAGTTTATATTATAAACACACATTAGAATTTAATAACTGAAGGCTGAATTTGATCAATTTTTTTTGACATTTTAGGTATATTTTATGTAACATTAATGTTATGATTTGTTACAATGAGGGGATCTGGGTATTTCACTGAGGATGAAGCAAGGATCTATTCTTACCCATAGTTTAAAATTAGTATTAGGCATGTATGGTATGTTTGGTATCTTTATTAAATTGATCAGTTATAATCATGTTTATTCATGTTTTGAAAGGAGTTTGAAAGGAGGGTCTTAGACTCCACCTGAAATAACTCTATTGCCCCCCGCCACACTTCCTGCCGGTGGATGAGGCCCCCGGCTGCCGATGCGTTGGTGGTTCTCGATGTCCGGGGCTGGATGCTCTGGTGTG
>JAOYFF010000001.1:52779982-52798328 GCA_025773925.1 Cryptomyrus ogoouensis
AGCATCGGCCCGCCAGCCTTAACGCGCGGGCCGTCGGTGCTTCTGCGTGGGCTGGCGTGGGGAGGGGGGGGGGGGGGGGCGGGGGGGGGGGGGAAGGAAGCTTTAAAAATGCTGGGTCTCCCTCAGACTTTTGCAGAGTTTCTTACACATTTATCTATCCATCTCCCTCAGGTGCTCGTCCTTGAAACCGTAAATGACGATGACTGGCCTTGTGAAGTTCAGTGTATAAGGCACTCATGAGAAGTGCTGTCGCTATGGTAACATCAATAATTAGAGATCATCTGTACAGCTTTCCAATTTTGATTCTGCACAACAGAGGCATCACTACAGGAGAGGTACGGATGGGAATGGATGGGTCTCCTCCAGCTCACCACTGGCTCCAGAGGCTCAGACACCTCTTGCAAGTCATGGAGATGCACTTTGGGCAGTCAGAGCCTCTGTGAGGAGAAGGAGCGTCTCCCCTGGATGCATCCTGACCACCCTGGGTCGCTTTAAGCAGGGTCACCAGCTAGCATGTCATTCGAGAGACTTTCATTAAGTGGGATATACTTATATGGAGCTGAATTGATAGCACAGCTTGTGTTACACACTGTAAAAAGGAGAGAGGAAATCAGTTTGGACCTCACAAAAATGTGTGTGTGTGTTTGCATGTGTGCATGTGTGTGTTCATGTGAGTGTGTGTGTATGCAGGCATGCGTGCGTGTGCATGTGTGTGTTTGCATGTGTGGGTGTGTGCATGCATGTTGTTTTCTCAAGTTGTGGACTTGACTCATCATGATAAAAACACATTTTAATAGCACGCAGTTAAAAATACTCCCTCCTCACCACCATCTGCCAATTGAAGGTGGTGTCTTTGTATAATTACACACTTTCATCAATCAGCACGGGAGTTACAGTGTGACAGCTTTGCGGGGTCGGCTTCCGCCTCTCACACACCAGCACATGATAAATACCAACTGGTCCCCAAAGCTGGGGCTTAAATGAGGCTCACATCTGGCCGAGATGCTGTGGAAATGGGAGACACACTGGCAGCCATCAAAGGGGCCCGTCCTTCATCAGGCCACTGTTTTCCTTCTGCTTTTTAATTAATAAGCATCGTTTTCTAAAGCTCATCAGCCACATTTGCATTTTGCGATATTGACAACACACATTTTGCGATATTGACAGCGTGATATTGAGGTAAGGTCAGGGTCAGGTTCAAGGTTAGGGTTAGAGTTCATTTATCTGAATGAACTGACCAAATGGATCCTCTTGATCTCAATTATGAATATATGAAAATGAGCGGTGCATTCCTTAATATTTAATGTGATGAAAGGCCTAGAATAAGTGCAGACATAAAGCAGCAAAAAATTAAATGTCATTCAAAATAAATAATTAAGCTCTCCTCTTTAATTATGGATGGTGTTCGTCCTCCCTTCCCTTTCACTCACTTTCCTGTACTCACCTTCGCTGGAATTAGAGGAATTCATGTAGCCGTCTGCCTGTGAAGAAGCTCCTGAAGATATCGGCGCTTTCTGAAAAACAGAAATCCATAAGTAATAATTCATGGAATACTATACATGTTTTAAAATCTACCCTGCACTGTAAACAGTGTAATTAGCTGCTACACAACATTAACCAATGATTTATTAAGCTAAGGCTTGCTGAACAGCGATGCCTGTTGGCCAGTTCATGCTTCTTCTGGCTGAAAATCATCAAGGTTCTGTGAAGCTGCAGCAACTTCAGCTGCTAGTTTAACTATTGACCACCAGCCTGCCACCCGTTAATTCTCCAGCTGGCTTTTCAGGAGTGTTTTGAGTGTCACTAAATGTGTTTGGTAAATCTACTTTCAATGTTAGGTGTGAAATGTTTGCGACCTGGAAAAAAATGTGTTCACGGAAATAACAAAATATATATCTATATTTTTTTTAAATGCTGAAATTAGACGTGCAAAAAATGTACAGCGTTTTTTTGACGCAATAACCACAAGAATAACAAGAACCTGCATGGAGAATCTGATCTGAGGACAGCCAATTAACCCGAAGCAGCGCATTGCGGGGTGCGGCCAAATGACACGCTTCACATTCACATAGCCGGTAGCAGAAGTCATTACCCGCCTGGAACATGTGCCTGGGGACCTCAGTCTCAGGCAAATAAGTACCTGATGTCATGGACTCTACCACCCCTCTGGCTGCTGGGAGTGACCACCAGATGTCTGCCAGGCTGACAAAGACCTTCCGCATTGAATATGTGAAACCAGAACAGCCTGTAGAATGTACAGATTGAATGGTCTGATGAGAACATGGAGATCAAAGCTTTAAGTGATGATCAGTCTGGGCTTAGGAATAAAAACAGCTCAACTGTCCAAACTGCGCATTGAGTCTGTCGGTGCTGTACAAAGTCGCTGTGATACGAATGTCACATGACCTCAAGGGTGTTTCCTTTGGGATTCTCACTAGTGGTCAGCAGTACATTATCGCCAAAAGGGAAGCAGTGGCAAGTTGATACGAAGCATGCATGTCTGGCATGGCGAGCCTGATGGAAACAGTAAAGCAACGGGCAGTACAGGGTGTCGCCCAGGTTCGGGTGCCTTATTTATAGAGGAGGACACAGCACCATAACGCTGGCTCCCAAAACCAGCCCCATACCCAGCTCATACAATAAAATCATGCACTTTATTTGGAGCCTTGACGAGTTTTACTGATGAAGTGGGTGCAGATGTGATGGACATGAGCAGATGTGATGTATGTATGAGGATGTACTGGACATTAAGAGGTGTAATGGAAATCAGTAGATGTGCTGGACATTAGCAGATGTGATAGATGTTTGTCATTAGTGCTGGACATAAGCAGATGTCCTGGACATGAGCAGATGAGGTGAATTTATTAAGTTTAAATCCTATTTCTCCAATGTTTTATAAATATCAAGGAATCCCCAATTTAAAAATGATCTAAAACCGAGCAGGTTTTACAGTAAAGACATCACCAAATTTGTTGCACCTGTAAAGCAATCTGTCAGCCTTCTGGTGTACATGTGAAACAAATTAAAATTGTAATCTTTATTAATTAAGACATTTAGTGTTAGTTAATCTAATAGACGGATTTGTAATTCTTGAATCTGTGCAAACCATGATTTCTAAACCTGTTAACCCTTCCTGTCTGGGTTCATCAATTCTGTTACACACTAATGGTTTATTAACATGTAATAAAGCTTGTCATTAGTTTCTCTGGCCACGTGGCAGATTCAAGCTGATTTCACTGGCACCAGAAGTATCCTGCTGGTTTTTATGCACAAATATTTTCTGAGTGACATTTATTTATTAACTTCTTTTGCTGTAATTTCAGTTTTGGACTGATAATTAAGAGGAACACAGTGGCTAATGGACAATTTTCACTGTAAAAAACTGTAGAAATCCCAATTCATAGGGACCACTTTCCCCAGCCCTGTAGATCATGACCTGACTCTGACACCACCACCAAAATAAAAAAACGTGAGGGACTGAGCCTCATTCAGACACACTGGTGAAGAGGTAACTGATCTCCTTACTATGCTACTATGTAGAGTTCCATTACTTATATTCATCAGAATAAATTCTGTTAACTTTCTGTTCTATCCAAGAGGAGAAGGGCCAGTACATCAGTTGGAATATCAGTTCCTGTCTGGCATCTGCATTTAGTATGAGACTCTAAGCTCCCCTAAACACTGAGCTTCTTCTGTAGTCATGTTAGGGCTGGGCTGCTGTACTAGCTGTGGTGCTCTGTCAGTGTCGCGTTTATAATACAGCTCCAATGGGTGCGGGGGGGCATGGGAGGGCGGGGTGTCTGGCCATAGGTTTCCCTTTAATGCACCAATGCACCACGTCGGCCTGATTCTCTGTTCGCTTGTCACTCCCCCCATCAGGACCCACCCTGCTTCCCTGACAGATTCAGGGATCTTCCTGATCCAGTCCATGTCACTTGGAAAAGGAAGGCGGGGACATTACTGGGGGGGTGGCTGAGGTTAAGTGAGTGTAAAGAGCGTGAACGACTTCCTGAGGGGTCATTCTGACAATCCCCATCTGCAGCGTCACCAGCCCCGCGCTGGTGACGCTGAAATGGCAGTTTTTACATTCTGCCATTTCTGCAGGATTTAATAATAACGCAGGGGACACATTATTTCCACACATATTTATCTGTGGTAAGTGAAGGACTTATTTTAGGCATTACTGTAACTCATATCAGGTGGAAATATAAAGGCTTAAAGAACATTTTATCTTTTTAAATAACTCCATCCATCCATTCGCCTCCTTTTTATAACTGCGGCTTAATGTGCGGTCATGGTTAGCTAAGTCCATTGAAGAGCCAGGAGCTGCACGAGGCAGGGGACACCTTGGACAGGACGCCAGTCAGTCACAGGACATAAAAACAGAATCAATAACACAATACGGGAAGTTTAGTGATACCGATTCACATAAACTGTGTAGCTTCGGACTGGAGGAGAAAACCAGAGCAGAGAGCCAAAACCAAAGCCCGGACGCGGACACTGACCTGGGCACTGACCCATCCCGTCCTGCAACAGGTTTAAGGAGCGGCTGGACATCCAGTGTCCAGACTGAAGTCTGCCAGAGGTCCTCCTCTCAGTGAAAAGGATGCTGTTTCACTGCTGGAGTTTGTCATGAGAAGTACAGTCTGCCAAGTCTTTGTTCCTCTGGATTCCCCATTTATGTCTATTTCTGTCCATTGTTCCCTGCCTCCGCCTCTTGGAGCCACGCTCTGTATGTTTAGTCAGTTCTGTTTGCAGAGCCCATGCCTGTAAGGTGCCCCATCCATCCCTGCAGGAAGTCACCCTGGTTCATTTTGGCAAACCTCAAATGTCTAGTAAGGTAAAACAAAAACCGGTTTGTCCCTAGACGACAAATGTTTGAAGAGAGGTCAGGTCAGGTCAGGTTGGGGAGCACGCACTGGTACAGCATTTTGCCGTGCACACCACACAACAAAACACCTCGGGATCCCGGATGGCGATGCCCCATACCCACAGTGCAGTCCCACCTTCCAGAAATGCCCATCTATCTGCTGCAGCCAGGTGTTACATGGGTGTCCCCTAGGCCTGTTCTAGCCACTTGGATCCTCGGCTTTGAGGATCCAGCGAGCCTGATCACCCTTAGGGAAACACGCCACATGGCTGTAGCACCGTAACTGACGCTCTCTCATAATGCAGTTAATGTGCCTTCAACACAAAGTCAAACCAGCAGTACCCAAGGATTCTCCATAGAGACACAGTACCAAAGGAGTCCAGTCTCAGTTCACTGGATAGCATCCATGTCTCACAGCCATACAGCAAAACAGGAAGCACCAGGACTCTAAAGACTCTTACAAAGATAAGAGAAGAGAAGGTGTAATAAATCTCTTGGCTTTACATTAACTGCACTTTTATAATGCCTTTATAATGCGTTTGTAGAAAATTTAGTGCACCTTCATGACGCATTTAGAATGCATTCATAGAGCATTCATAAGCAGTAAGTATGATTATAATGTTTGTCATTATATCATGTTTGATATTAAATGTGTGTTAAGTGGATATTATATTAAATGTATATTAAAGCTGTTTAAGTATGTTAGGATATTAAGATATACTTGCTGCTTATGAATGTTCTTTGAATGCATTATGAAGCTGCACTGAATGTTCTATGAATGCATAATGAATGTGTTATAAAGGTGCATTTTTGTAACTTTTATCTTCGATTTTTCTTAAAGAACCTAAATAGTCTTTTAACTTATATGATCATTGTAGTAAATCAATTTTCATCTTTATGGAGGGTCAGTAACATACTATGAAGTTACTATGGACACAGCACCATTTCATAACATTACGACAAGGCTGTCTGCTCTCTCAAAGCCTGGACTTTGTTCCAGGACAGCATGTCCTGCATTCAGTTCCAGAATTGGCTATGTCTTGACAAACAATGTGTCAAGCTGTTATCTGTTAGTTATTACCTTTATTTATAACATAATACACATATTTTTTATATTAAGAGAGAACAGTCAATGGAATAATAAAAGAAAAAGTAACAGATGAAAGTTAGAGTTAACGTTCTTTTATCTCCTCTACATTATTTTTCATTTGGCTGAAAACACATTGCGTTTAATGGTCTCACCAGGTATTAAATGTTTTCATTGCTAAGAGACACTAGTTCTAACTTTTGGCTTTGGATTTCAGCAGAAAACCATAATGGCGCTGATAAAGTTTTCTTTAATGTTTCAACAACAAATCTGATTGAGCTGACTGAGCCTTGAAAGTATGTTCTATTTAGCTGAATTTTCCTTTACACAAAAGAAACTTTGTTTGTTTGGATGGATGGATGGATGGATGGATGGATGGACAAACAGACATTAACATCAAACTTGAGAATGGATGACAGTTTCTGTTCTTTTGGCAGAGGAAGTTCGGTATTGTACGCACATTCACTCTTCACGCGTGAGGCATCAGCAGGGGATTGGTTGAGTGACTCAGAAGATCAGCCTGTCTCCAGCATCTCACCATTTTTCAGTTCTGCAATGCATCATAGCCTCTTCTAGGCTTCCATATCAGCACCAAGCAAGGGCCGCACAAATCCTCTCCACTCTTGGATCAGAGGGTATGAAGCCTCCCTGTTGGGCCTCCTCTTGGGCGGCAGCAGAGCGACTTTCTAAATCTGACTGGCTAATCCTTATCCAACAGGAGATTCCTCCTCTTCTTGAAAACATGGTGTCACCAATGCTGTTGGGAAGCTTAGAGTAAGTATGGAGTTCCCATAGTCCTCTGAGGAGGCAGCTGCGTGGATACATGCCATTGTTATCCTTATGTGTTATTTTTGAATGCCTTAGCAATGCCTTGCTGGCTCTTTTGAGGAAAAAGTGCAGTGTATTGGTGCCTAAACCAAAGGCTCAAGTCTTAGAAGAAGCTCCATTGTTTGATATTTTATCCTGAAACTACAGCACTTTATTTAGCCATATAAATATGTACAAATGTCACTTTGGATGAAACAGTGACATACAGTAAGCAATTTCTTCATACTACAGTAGTAGCTCATTCGATGTGTACCCAACTGCTTCCTCAGGCTATTCTTCAGCAAAGGAAGTATCTAAGCATGTTCTCCTTCTCACACCAGACCCTGTAGCTTCCTGTCTGTGCAGGAATACATCCTAGATCCGCATTGAGATACTGCTGTTATGTCAAAAAGAAAATCCTCTTTCATGTAAACTGAACATTTCACTCTGTAGAACGTATTTAGCTACAATACAGGGGCATTTCAGTCTAGAGCTGTTTATGATATTGTTTCCACATTACTTACAATCACCTCAGTAGATTGTGTCTGTGTTTTCTCAGCTCTGTAAGAAACCCTGGGTAAGCTCTATTGCCAAGTAAGTGGTAGGAAGCATGGCAGAGATTTGGCATACCGCTGCTTATCATTGTGTGTGTGTGTGTGTGTGTGTGTGCTGGGGGGGTGTTTAATCAGGCCACACAGGGGAGTGCCATAATTACATAAGTAGCTTTATGAATTCTCAGATGCTGGATGCTGGCAGAGTGAAACACTTTCATGTTTCCAGGGTGCGTCGTTCATCTAGGCCTGATAGCAAGGCTTAATCTAATGCTGATGTGAGCAATTGCAGACCTGCACAAATGAGTGAGGGTCTCCAGTAGGGTCATGGTGTGCAGGGCGAAGCTCACTGGATTTGTGATCCTCCACATTGAGGAATCTGTATGCCTCTTATCTCTAATTACTGTGGCAAGGAACCCCTAAACCTGATGACTCTCCAGTAACACATGGAAAACCTTTTGGGAGTATAAGGGTAAAATATAAAATTGCATTCAAATAACTGTTTAAAAATCAGACAGAATTAATTTATTTGTTAATATTTTATTTTTAAAAATACTCATTTTAAAAATTACTATACACCATAATTGCCAAAGTTTTTACCATTATAACAGGGCTTATACAATGATTTATAAAAATCACTCATGGTCATGTAGCTGTCAGCAGAACCTGTATAACAAAGCTGGTGTGAACTGCTCCCTGTGAGTTAAGCAAGGTTCCCCACGTGGCTGAACAGAACTGGAGCAGCTGGTTCTATCAAATGCACACTGTCAAAGAGGATGAACCCCATTGGTTCAAATCTGCCAGCTAAAGATTGTAACTGGAATGCAGAGTTGGAACAAAGATGGAGGGCAGCTCAACATGTGCAGAGAAGTAGCATGTTTATTGAAATAGTGAATCAGCTTATAGCGGAGAAGAGGCAGAGGACCCAACTATGCTGCCTGGCAAGTCGCCTCTTACTGCATCCTTTAAAGTTAATGCTGGATGACGTGTGATTCAGGGTCTTTGTTATAAAAAAAAAAACAAAGCAAAAGGACTTGAGGAAGTCTGCATAGTTGCTGGACTCTGTGGGCTCTCCTCACAAAATGGAAGACAGCAGCATCAAAAGAGACCATGTGGGCCCAGGTGACATGGGCTGACTGTCACATAATTTCAGATGAGACCTTCAGCCACCCCAGGGCTTAGCTGTCTCGTCATCCACAGTACGATGGGCGTCTAGCTCTAACTCCAGGCTCCTCTCTGTCTCCCAGGGGCTCATTCACATACAGGAAGTGCCCCAAGGTCCACAATTACCATGGTGATGCCTTTCAGCCACCGGGGTGCTCCTCTGGCTCCAGAGAGACCCAGTGTATGTTCATGATGAGGGAAAGAGCCAGCCAATGAGTCACTCGCTCCCAAGAATAAACCCCCCAGCAGCACAGTCCGCGGTGTGGCCAAGTCCACCCTTCCTGGAAAAGAAGTGCAGTGAACAGAATCACTTCACTCCAAGAAGCCATTGGTTTCAGCAGTGATGTGACGGTCATGCCGGAGCCTCTATATGTCACTCATTTTATCCCACCTCCCCTCAAGGCCCCTGGCTTGACGGCGATCTCAAGTGTGACAGAAAGCTACAGCACAGCCGAGCGGTGATTTATCCCAGTTCATGTCGAGAGCTCATAGCTGGTTGCATGTGCTGACCAGACAGGTAACCACCCCCCGATACCTCATGAAATCAGTTTGATTTATCCAAAAGTCCAGGAATAATAAACCTGACTGATCTCAGAGACCCACATCAGGGATCATAAGGCAGCTGTTTGAACCCAGGGAAGATGAACAACAGCAATGCAATATAACAGGAATAACAAGCATTTACAGTACTTCACGCCTAATGCCTGAATGAGATCATTTTACCTAAATGTAAATAGATATACAGATAGAGATTATATATAAAGAAGCATGTACTTGGCTGAGATATATGTCTTAAGATTGAAAAGATTAAATTAAAAGCTGAAATAAATATCAGCTTGAGTGCTCCAAGAGGAAACATATTGCCCTATAATATCACTGCTAATGCGTAAATGGTGCTACAGTGCTAGTATACAAAAATACAGATATTTCTGTAGCTTTAAACACTTTCTAAAGCCAACGGGGTATCCTGCACTTGGTGCAAGTCTGTACAGGCTGTGTAGCGGGTTCTGTTGCTGGGAGCAGAGGAGGAGAAGGAGGGGTGAGGAAGAGGACAGGAAGAAAAAAGGAAGAGGAATGAAGGGGTGAGAGGAAGGGGAGATGAGGCAATTCTCCTGGACATTAAAGATGTTAAACTTGCAGCCTTCAGTTCAGTCTCAGCAAGGAAGCTTCTCTCTTGTTCTCTAATGTACAAAGCAAACAGTGATAGCTGTTTATATCACTATTTATATGACTGTGGTATTGATGTACTGTGGTTACTTGTGTAAAAATTGGCAGCACTGATGTATCATGACTAGTTAAATAAGTACTCAGATAGACGAGTCTGTCGTATACAATAAATGGAAAAGGCAAGAAATATTGGCCGAACCATTCATTATATCTATCACAACGTATATTAATATAAATAGCCGGTTCGGGGAGCTGTCCGCAACTGTGGTTCTGAAATAAACCGAGCGGGTACCCAGCGCAGCTCGGGGAGCCGTCAGTGGTCCTGAAGTAACAGGGATTAACTTCTGAGACAGCCCCTCATGGAGAAGATCTCATGATTCATACATAAACTACTTACGATTAAGCAGTGGCTGAACAAGCAAAGTCTCAGTCAGAGATGCACAGCATATGGATAGACACACCCCTATGAATCGCCGACTGATGCATAAAATAAAATAGCGTTGCACTTTTATTGCATCCATGCTCTCTCTCTCTCTCTCTCTCTCCCGCTCTCTCTCCCTCTCCCCGGGAGATGCCGTCAGTGCGCGTCTTTAAGCACAGGCAGTGGGGGGAGTGTCTGTCTCCGGTATATTATCAGTGGCACCTTGGCTCCGGGCTACAGAACGGGAGCCGCTGGAAATAACACTCGGATGCGCCGCGCACTGGAGCTATTTGCACGCAGACTTCGGATTAATCTCAGCCTGGATAAACGCACTAGAGATGGGGTGGCCGAGCCCGCTGTGCCCCTACGCCCTGCCCGTCACCCTGATGGTCTTCAGTTCAGCGCTGGCGGCCAATAACTGTAAGTAACTCGGCGATCTGAGAAACGTGAAGCACAAAAGATGGAACTTTCTGCACCATGCGTTTCTGCACCATGCATGTTTTATTTTTACTAGGTGAACAAATATGTAAAGTGTTAATGTTCAATTTAAACCTTGTGCAGTGTTCTTCAAATGCGAGTTCCCAGCGCATCTGTATTTTAAATTTAAAACGTAGCTGCATTGTACTAACTGGACAAAGTGTAGTTTGATCGCGTTCCTAAATTAATTAAACCCTTTAAATTAATGGAGCATTATCCTAGGTGCGATCCGCAATAACAGTGGCACGGCTGCTATCTTGCGTGTCGCCTTAAGACTGAGCGTATATAAGGTACATTTTCGCACACTACATTTTCAGTTAAATGTCAACGATGTTTGCATGCTGCGCAGAAACTTCCCTGCGATGTGGAAACTAAAATCCTTGTGAGAAACATCCGGCGTAGGTACTGAGATGCTTGTTTGCTCATTGCCTTGACTTCGGGATCCAGGGATTAACTCCTGGACCTCTAAATATTATTCACAGATCCGTCCTGCTAATTCAAACAGAAATTTTAACCTTTTAAAATAAACTGTACTATCTGAGGTGTATTAAACATATGTAATATCATTTTTTTCACAGAAGGATTTGTCACAGTCTGAACTGTGTTAAGCCTGACGGTTTAAATATATAAACTTCATTTTAAAATAGTACAAACAAATTGCTTAAATGTTATATTTTGTAAAATAGAGACGTTTCCGCGGTACTCATTCGACTCCGTGGAAAGGTGCTGCAAGCCAGCGACCCGCCCAGATATTTAATAATTTTAATTAAAAACCACGTTTAATATAAGCAGTTGAGAGTCTTTAGTGACACTGTCACTAGAGGTCAGTGTTATTTCATTCAGCTTGTCCGTATGGGCGCCCTAAACATTACCCCATTACCCCAAAATAACCCATTCAAAACGCCCATAATCAATGTCCATAATCAATGCATTACAGTTTTGCTACTCGTAACTGTGTTGCTTTTTCAACGACAGAGTTTTGTATTTATTAAACACGCAGTGGTGTATCATATGTTGGGAAAATGTGAAATCGTGTAAATTAGAAGGTAAACCTAACTGATAACTTGGATATAAGCGCTCAGAGTTTACACCCCGATCTATGAAACAGACTGAAGGACACTATTCCCTGGCTAACTTAATGGAAACGTGGCGGTTTCTGCTCTAATAGTTTGTTCGGCTCGTCTGAGTCAGCTTGTAAATCATGCCCCGTCTCCGTGTTTCACTCCGTAATTGGGTGTCCTCTCTACCCGAGGAAGCTTGGGCACTGTCACCGGTGCTCTCACAGCAAAAGATGCTCCGTGATTATTATTTTTATGGTTTTCTTTTTTAAAACTGCCCGTTTTCCGAGAACTTCTCCGATATAATGCGTCTCTGCGTCCTCATCCGTACAGACATAAAGCCCAGTTCTTCGGAATTTAGTTTTAAATTAAATAATAAACCAGCAGCAACATTACTATTACTATTATATTAGTAGTACTTCTACTACTACTACTACTACTACTAATAATAATAATAATAATAAGAGATGTATTCATAGTAGTAGCAGTAGTAGTAGTATTACAGTATAGCATAGTAGCAGTACTATAGCAGTGCAACATCAGAGGAATTACAGTAACTGTCTTTCTCTTTCTCTCTGGACAAAGTAAAAACAGTGAAAATGGAGTAATATAGTACCAGTAGCTTGATTTGTGACAGATGAAGGCTAAGCGAGCAGCTTCTTCCCACACTCAGGCACGGACTTGCCTGCCAGGTCCAGGAGTGGGCACGGCAGTGACAGGAGACACCAAGAATGTGTCCCAGGAAAAGGGGGCAGGTTGTACTTTATCATATCACAGGCTATAGGAGGTAAACCTGCTTCAAATGTAGATTAATGGGTTTAGAGTTTGTTGTGGTTTACCGTACATTCAAAGACAAATACTCGCTGGAAATCGCCATCTTTATCATGTTAAGCATACTGAACAGACACACTTAAGAAGCATCCAAGGGGAGATCTGCTCAATAATTCTGCATTCATAGGGTTTGTGACACTTGTGCCGGGTGCATCTGGGTCTAATCCTCAGCTTGAGGCTCGTCTTCCTCATTCTGTGTGGGAGGTGCTCCCACACACATGAAGATGCTATTGGCTCCCCCGCCAGCACAGTAATTCACAAACAAGCTTGTTAATGTGAAATCTTCTCACACATACCAGTTTTTCTGCCCGTCTATAGCTGTAATTTTGTGCCATTTATTTGAGAAATAAAAAAATAGTTTCTTGTGTTTAAGTGTGAGCTTGTCATGACGCCTGTTTTTGTTTTTTTATCGTCGTGTTTAGATGCTTGTACTTCTGGCTGCTTAAGTGATATCGACATCCAAAATGACTTATAATATTGGAAATTTCATGGGCCATTCAAATTAAGTACCTCGCTCCAGGATAAAATAGCTTGGCTCTCCAGAGGCTTGATCCTACGGCCTTCCGGTTATGAGCATGTGTCCTTAACCACTACAAGCTGACCACAGCACAAGCTTAACTGCAAATCCACTGCATTATATATCATCGATGGAAAGCTTATTGATTCAATTATCTGAACCCTCTATCCATCCATGGGTGTTTTACCAGTTTGTACAGCTGTGCATTTGGTGAAACACCTCATACCCTTTAGTGCAGGTGAACAGATACCTTTTGAAATGTCAGTAATTGTTCAGTCTGGATATTTGAACCATCCGTTGGTTTTAAAAGGCATCATGAAATGAGGGTTTGGGCTGATTTACAGCATCCAGCAGGCTGAGGCCGAGGCTGGGGAGATGAGGGTATGGAGAAAACATTGCTTTGGAATGTGAGATGAAACTCACTTCAGCGCACAGAGATCCTGCAGATATTCTGCTTCTCATTTTCCCCGGGCCCTGATCACAACCATATTCTTAACAGAATGTGAAATATCCAGGTTTTGAGTTTATCTCTGAATGTCATTCGTATTGTGAACGAACCACAGTGCCAAAACTGACAGCCGTTTGATCAATCGCCCTCGGTCCGGGTCGTTATATTACACTAAGAGGCTCATCATTCATTGTGTGCTTTTCTTGCGAGCTCAGTAATCAAGACCGACATGCGGCCAGTGATGAAGTAGGCAGATATTCTTGGACGACAAGCCAATAGATGTTCCCGGATTTAGCGTGGTGAAACAAAAGGGAACCAGTGTCATCTCTGATGCAGATAAGGAAGCCACATCCCCCCTCTGAGTGGATGGACCCTATTTGCTCAACCCCGGGACAGAGATAGCAAAGCCAGCCTGTTTAATCTCAGCTTTCCCTTGAAAGCAGCCATATCAGTGCTTGTATGGTTTATGAGGCCTCACCCACATTTTTATTTATATTTACTTACCCAAACTCACTCTCACTTACCCAATACCCAACTTCCTCACACACACAGACAGAAACATACATGAACACACTCACACACACAGATACACACACACACAGAAACACATGCACCTTCCCCCAGCAGCAGACAGAATTTATTTGATATATTTCACATGATTGGCGAGCTGCAGGTATACTGCACACACACACACACGCACACCTTCCCCAAACAGAAAACAGGATTTATTGACACATTTGTTTCTCATGAGACCTCCTCCTACACTGAATGGAGGTTCAGTTTTAACAAACCTAAACGTTAACCAAAATGTGACAGGGAGTCCCACAGAATCATGCAGGAAAACATGCAGAAAGACGTTCAGCAAAATATGCAGTCACTGACGCAGTCCCAGCAGAGCCTCATAACACCAGTATTTCTTCCTGGGAAAATCAGATGGCCCACTTTATTTTATTTTTTTTCTCCCGGCAGACGCCTTAAAGTAATTTACTCCATCTTTTTTTATATATAAAGCCAAAGCAGCCCGTTGGGAGCGAAAGTGTAATTTTGAGAGTCGCCTGCGGCTGACGCTGCAAGGAGGTTCATTACAGGAGTTCATTCCAGATGTTGAACCTGTGGAGCTTCATAATTCTGGAAGATGCTGCACAGTGACTTGGGCAAAACCTATTCAATAATAATAATAATACGCAGTGTTATACAACAAGGGTAAAGATTACTCTGGATTCAGTTAGTCAGCCTCATTAAACACTGATTTCTTGAGTACCCACTGTGACTCCTGGGAAGGATCTCTGATAGAGGTGTGTGCAGCTGAAGGACTCCAGGCACAGCACGTCATAAGGAACTGGCCGACAGATCATTGAGACGAAAGGACAGCGTGGGAACCTGAACAAAGAAGGGGGTTCTGTATAGGCAAAAGCAGAGGGGAGAATGGCCGAAACCGGGGGGCTGGCAATTAAAACGGGCGTCTCAGCACGTGCTTTTTGTTCGTGTTTGCCTAATAGCTGAGGGTGTTTTCAAGCTGAGAAAAATCATTTCCCTTTTCCCATCATGGTCATGATTTTACCTTCTGCCATCCTCATCCCCCCCCACATGAGACCCAAGGCATTTAGCATGCACAAACAGCATGCTGATTTCAAACGGCCCCGGTCAGGAATGCGAGTGCAGAGTGAGTGATGAGTCAGTGAACATGATGGTGCTTTCCTCCTGGTGCTTTTAGTGCAGGGTACCGAACATCTGAGAGCCAGGAAACCCCACCCCCCTTTAAAAAACCTGGTCTGCTTTTTAATATTCTGTCAGGGAAAAATGGTGCCGCTTTGTTGTGCTGTCAAATGTCTGCACCGATAATTAGTTACAGCATGAAATATGTGTCTTCAGAAAATATCGCCAGTGGGAATTAAAAGTTTATAGAAGAGTGACTGGGAATGTAATGGTGGAGGGGATGGGTGTGTGCCCCCCCAGGGAGAGCCTGCTGCCCAGCACTGTTTGTATTGATTTGTTCTGTCTTCTCCCACAGAGTGTGTATATCACTGCATTTGGCTTTGTTTCAGCCCCAGGAGTAGAGAGACCAATTTGATGCCAGTCTTAGGCCCCGTTTTCTCTTCCTGTCCAGTCCTGTTAACCCCCAGTGTGCCGCTGCATTGTTTTTCTGCCCTCTTTTTTTTCATTCAGGATTTTCATTGGCAGTTTCCATGGTGACCCATCCCCCCCATTTTGCTAGCAAACCCCCTGTTCCATTGGTGGCTCTGACCCCGGATTCTCTCATGAGAAACTCATCACTTCAGCTAATTGCGTATTAGATCTGCTTATTTATGCTAAATTTCAACTGTAAAATGTAAGCACTGCAAAAAACAACAACAAAACAATCAAACGAAAAATAAATGGTAGGGCACAAAATTACAGATCGGGGGGTGCAGAAAGGCAAGTTCAGCTGAGGGGGGGTGGGTGGTGGTTATGAGGAGGGTTAGCAGACACAGCCCCTACCCCCCTCCTGCTCTGCCCTGCCCTGGCCACAAAATAGCTTCTAGCCCCATGAACTGGCAAGGACAAACAGTTGATGCCACATTATTCCTTTGCATTTCATCCTTCCATCTGCCACACTGCTTCCCGTTTGCCGGTTACCGTTTCTGCTGCAGACACTAAGCAACGCTGCTGCTTAAAGATGTCCTCTGCTCTTTCAGTGAATATGTCAGGGTTACAAGGGCCACTCATAGATGCTCATGTAGGAATGCCTCCGCTGTCAGTTGGTGAGCTCTGTTATAGCTGGCAGGTACAATCCTCTGCTTTCCATTCCTCGTCCCAGAAGACTACACTGGGGATGCAGGTTTCCATTTATTTGTGCTGCTATTAATTACTAGACTTAAGTAATGAGTTAATTGAATCCAAGGTGACCTCAGCTGGTGCTTCAGGTGCTCCGCAAACTGAAGGCATCCGGCCCCTGACATGAAGGCACATTAATCTGTGCCAGAATGGGTGTTACATGTGTTACCGTGCACACAACATGGCCAGCTCGGTCTACATGCTACCCTGAACATGTTCATTTAGCATATCAGCTCTGAAGCCCACCAATGGAGTACCTGCTGTTTTACCATTGACCAAAGACATTTCATCTCAGTTGCTCCAGTAAATTATGCATCTTTATAAATGGGTTAAAAGAATCGAAAGTGTCAGATAAACAATTAAATGTATAATGTTCATCATCTCCATTATCTCATTAGTGCTGATAATTACTCAGGTGGGCTTAGTTCTCAACATTAAAGAAAACAAAACTGCTCTTGTTAGCAAATGTTTTACAAATTGATTTTTAAAATTAAGTCTAATTAAAGATTTGTCAGAATGAAAATCAGCTTTTACCACATGTCCTCAGGGCCAAAGCTAAACACTGAATCTACCCAAAGACAGTGTCCAAATAATAAATAATAAATATATGAGATTTTTTGGAGATATTGCATCAGCTAATTATTTGATCTGCATACATTTTGGAAGGTTATGTAATGTAATGTTTCTGCTCTTCATTAGGGGGCGATTGCAGTCTGCTCTTTTATTAGCTGGGACTGCAGAGGGCAAGCAGTGTGACAGAAGTTTCAGATAGGGGTGTGAGATGCAACAGTGTGAAGCAAGATGCGAAACTAGCTGAAGCGAACCAGGACATAGCCTTCAGCTTCATCTACAGCGACATGCAGCGTTATCTGCTGAGAGGATCGACATGGATGTTTCATTAGCCAGGCAATCGGCTATTCACTCTGACACAACACATTATTTTTCAAGTGCAGAATACAAATAAATGAGCAACTGAATGCACTAACCCATTAGGCAAAATCAATGTTTGAGTATACTGTACCTCCTTACACGATCCAGATTGCCCTTCAAGTAAGTTATTGTAATTTTCATGTTATTTGACACTGTAGAAACCTCCATTGTCCTTAAGCACTCTATATATACTGGACTTGGACTCTTTTCCCCTTAAAGGTGAGGTATGGCCGTTGCCAAGCCTGCTGACTGCATGCTGCCCCGTTCAAAGGCATTTTTAATTTCCCATCACAAACCGTTTGACAACATCCATTTTCCACCGGCCACCGTTGAGTCTTCATTAATTAGAACCAATGCTCTGTCACAGCATATTAAAACGTGTTCTTAGCACGGGGATGATGGTTTTATGCATAATGAAAATTGTTTTTAGTGCTAATTTTAACACCCTAATTGGCCGATTTAAGACAAGCGGGATTGTATCATAATAGACGGATATCATCGCCCCATACGAGTCGGTTAACAGCTTCGCCATCGATCACTGGAACGCCACAAGGCTCTGCGCAATCGATCCGTAAGTAACGGAGAGATGTGCGATTCTGAAGCCAAAGCCGAAACCTGCGGAGGGCGCCTGAATCAGACCTTCGTATAGTTTGTGGCTTTATCAATTCCACCAAGGGCGACGGATGATGTCCCCGCCGGCCGTTTCCTCGTACCTCGCCTCCGAGTCTTTAACGAAAGTTAGAAAGTAACCAATCTGGGCCCAACTACCACGTCAAGTGTGGCTCATTCCATTCGGCGAGGACACTGGGGTCCCGGGATAGCTGTTAAAGTGTGTAGTTTATCCATTTAATCTATCTCCTCTGTGAAATGAGCTATCACATCACAGCTATCTTCAAAGATAAAAAAAAACACATTAAATGCAGGCTAATTTATGGAACATGTTCAACTTTATAAGATCTTTAAAAGAAGTTTTACTTACCGACAAGGTTAAGACTTTTTTAATACATACTGTATGACAGGACAAGAAAACTATATCCAGAGACGTTTGTCATGTCTTTCTGCCTCAGAGATTCGAGATGTCCATCCATCCATCCAATTTTGTAAAGCCGCTTGTCCTATGTAGGGTGACTGTTATCCAGAGCCTATCCGAGAAACTACACGCACAAGGCTCAAAATAACCCAAGACGAGGCACCAACATTATAT
>JAOYFF010000001.1:52812308-52830625 GCA_025773925.1 Cryptomyrus ogoouensis
GATGCAGGAAAAACAAAGGAAGTTGACATGGTTCACTTTTTTGCCCATTTTACCTAATTTTAAAAACTTTAATACTTACGACAATGGACGTTTTGAAAAGAAGACCGATTACGGATTTAGCCAGCATTTTTTTCATGATTCTACACTAAGATTTCAGCGAGATATAAACTGAAATAGACGCGAAAAGTACGCAATGTCGCCGACGACATACTCCACCCCAGAGGGTTAAGTTGAGAAATCTGTGGTTTTTGGTTCTCCTTCACTTGAATTGTTGAATGGAAACTGAATGTTTGACTTTTGTATACTTTGGCCCACTCTAGCAGGATGAGATGACATCACACTGAAATGGTCATGTGATCCATATTGGGTTAACTAACGGTGAAGTATAAACACAACCATTGTGGCTGGCGGCTTCAGCTCCTTTCTTGTGCTTCTATCCCAGATTCACCAGACTGTACCTCACCCCCGTACTCTCTTTGCCCTCCCCTCCCCCACACACACACAGGGTCCGGGGGTTGGTCCCCCCAGCACAAGGACCGGAACCCCTGGCTGCAGCTGGACCTGCGCGATAGGCTGGAGGTGACTGGAGTGGCTACACAGGGCCGCTCTGGCAGCTCTGATTGGGTGACCAGCTTCCGGCTACTAGCCAGTGACACGGGGAGGGCGTGGATGCCATACCTGCAGGAAGACAGTGTGACGGTGAGCCCCTTGCTGGTTCCCTGCCCCCAACATGTTGCCCCCAACACTTAGTTTCTCGCTATTATTACTGGCAGGTTACAGGTGTGCAAGGGCACCCTCATGCCTTTGCCCACAATAATTGCACACAACACCTTTTCCATGTCTTTCTGAGCACAAATAACACCGTGTTCGCAGGAGGAAGGTCACAGCCTGACACGACAAACTGAATCGCTCCTGATCTGCCAGCCCGAGATGCCACCCGCCAGGACCGTAGTCAGTGTCACTTGAAAAGGAAGTCTGTCTTTAAATTCAGGCAGCAGATGCTGAAGGATTTGCTGAATGAGGCAAAATATGATCCCAGAGTGAAACAAGTCTTCGCGTTTCCCACTTTCTAATGTTGTGCTAAAAAGGATGTCTCTTCTAAGCTATCAGCATAGTCACAGGGAAACTCTGCCAGACCATCTCCAGCCTGTGGGGTCCTCTCCAGGAGTTATTGATGATCTCAGGCTCAGAAGCAAAAGGGAAGAATCATCGTGACAGGCTGGGTCCGTTAGTCAGAGACCTCTCACTCATTCTTATCTCTTTGTTGGAATGACAGTGGCTTGTTTAAAATCCTGTTGGGTTTTACATTACAGGCCCCAAAGAGATCCAGGCAGGATGGGTCACTCTTCGCCCATTTAGGGCTAGTCTGTTTCAGGACCACCTCTGGCTCTACAGAGCCTCTACTTCCGAGTGCTGCCTTCACTTGTTACATCTCTTTTGTTTTATGATGGTAGACCAACAGCTTCCTGAGACTGAGAGGTTCTAGAGGAACCCTACAGCGGTGTGACCACTTCACATCACCGCCAACAACTGCTTCCATGTATAATTAAGCCATCGAAACAACTCTGAATGGGCATGAAGTATCTGTAAGTGTAGTACACATCTGGGACTCTTTAGAAAAACATGAATTAAGGAGCTAAAGTACACATTTGTAGAGATCAGGACATCTATGTCTCAGATATATATGATGAGGGGTTATGTGTTTCTTTGAATGGCATAAAAAACAGCCTGATTTATTTAAGGTAAGCGATTCATACATGAATACCCACAGAGAAAACACTGAACATTCATCAATAGGATCACAGGCTGTGAACCCACAGCATTACAGTGTGGTTGCTTTATGTCTGTAACATCAGCTAGTGCTCCCAAGTATCTCAATACTTGGAGAATGCAAAGTGGTATCTCTCAGAGAATTACAACCCCATTTCCCAAAAAAGTTGGGACGCCATGCAAAATGTAAATAAAAACCGAATGCAATGACTGTATAAAAAGAGCCTCCCAGAGAGTCAGAGTCTCTGTGCAATGAAGATGGGGAGAGGTTCACCACTCTGTGAAAGAAAATAGAACAACAATTTAAGAATAATGTTCCTCAATGCAATATTGCAAAGAGTTTGGGAATTTCATCATGTATGGTAAATAATATCATTAAAAGATTCAGGGTATCTGGAGAAATCTCTGTACGCATGGGACAAGGCCAAAACCCAATATTGGATAGCTGTGATCTTCAGGTGGTACTGCATTTAAACAGGCAAATCTATAGTGGAAATCATTGAATGGGCTCAGGAACACTTCCGAAAACCACTGCCTGTGAACACGTTTGTCACTGCATCCACTAATGCTGGATGAAACTATCATGCAAAGAAGAAACCATGTCCAAACATGATCCAGAAAGACCGCCGACTTCTCTGGGTACAAGCTCATTTAAGATGGGCTGATAAAGTTTTGGAGCAGTGGCATGCAAAAGTTTGGGCAAAATGTCTGTTACTGTGAATAGTTCAGTGAGTAGAAGATTACATTTTTATTTCCATCATACAGACTTTTGCATGTCACTGTATGCTGCCATCCAGACAATGTATATTTCAGCAAAACAATGCCAAAGCACATTCTGCGCGTATTGCAACAGCATGGCACTGTAGAGTCCAGGTGCTGGACTGGTCTGCCTGCAGTCCAGGAACTGCTGGACTCCCCCTGCCCCTGGAGAGAGAAGCAGGTAGCGAGCGCAGTGGGGGGAAACGCTGGTCGTGATGCTGACCTGGGGCACCACTATTTGCTGGACATACAGAAGGGGGGGTGACTGTTCCACTCCTGTTTGGACGGCATTCCTCCCAGACTGGAGCGTTCGCCCTGCTCCCTTCTTCACCATCTGTCTCCCCGGTCTTACTTGGCTCCCTTTGACCCTCATACCCACTTTGGCCACAGCCTTGAGATGCTTCCAGTGCCTTACACTCATTGACATCCTGCTTTATCCGCATCAGTTCAAGTGCTGTATGAAAATATTGAAAAAGGGGGACCGAGCGGCTCACGGCTGTGATGCGTTTGGGTGCCTGCAGCCCCGGTGATGCGCTGGAAATGAGAGGTCATGGATCTCCATGAAAGAGATGGCTGTGGTGCAGTCAATGGGAGGAATTAGATATTTTTTCTTTTTCTTTTTTAGTTTAAGTAGCTGTCATTTAAATATCACAATCTGACTGTCTATAGGCACTGTACAAAGCCGACTGTTTTCATGTCCGTCTTCATTTTCATTTGTGTTTTGGACAGTTTAAATTTCCACATTACTAAACCCTCATGTATACGATGCATAAATAGACTTTAAAACCCACTTGGTGTTTGTTAAAGTGGCCAAACTTTCACAGCAAATGAACCACGCGTCACACCATCAGTCAGTGACAGTTACCTCTCCAATGGATGCCTACAGTTGTATGCACTGTGCCTAGCCCTGTCTTTTAGATTTATTATTATTTGACATTTTTTTATTTATCTATCTATCTATCTATCTTGTCTCATGAATCATGAAAGCAGGAATAGGGCTGCACAATTCTGGGTGAAATATGAATAGCAATTTTTTTCTCAAGATTTTTTTTCATGATCCTTGAGCAATATATTTCTGTCTTTATTATTATTTTTGCATTACATACTGTCTTTATGAAGATAGAACAAACAATAGGTAGAGATGCTCAAGATATTTGTTAACATGCTGATATAGCCGAGCAATATTTCGAAATGGGCAAGGAAACCAGTGTGGTGCATATTTTTTCAGCACACAGCAGTATTATTATGTTTGAATTCCCCAAAATCTGACAATTAAAATTCTTGGTATGTGATTGCATGTTCTTAGAAATGCAGGGATAACAGAACCATATGACGCAGAGCCCTATTTATAAATAAATAAATTGCAAGGCAGGCCCCAGGTCAAAGGTATGGCTATAAAAAGGCACATGGCAAAGTTGCCCCATAGGTGATGTGTAACTCAGGTTGCTGTGGACACAGCACAGGGTACTGTGTTTACCTGTGCGTGCACCTGGTGTAAATTGCATTATGATATATCAGTGAGGGAGAGTGTCCATGCCAATGCAGCACAGTGGTTATTTAGGAATGTTTGAAAAGGTTTCTGTTTAGTGCTTCAGAAGATGTGAAAATGGATCTGCAGGCATTTTATCTGCTCTGATGGGGGGCCATGTAGAACACAGTGATACTACGACTGGTGGTTGTGACCTCCAGCAGGACGAGATTAAAAGCAGCGGGTCTCTAAAGCACTCAAACCAAAGACCTTTGAACAAATTCAACCCAACTCTAACCCGCTGGAGTCTGTTGACGCATGTCTCTATTTTTTCCAGAGTAAAGAGAACACAGAGTGATTCAGTCATCTGTACTGAAGGATTAGCCAGTTTGGCTCTGATTTAACATGCTGTGTCCTAGATGGGACATGTCACCCTGTCTGACAGCCTCCAGTGAGGTATTACATATCTGTGGATGTGTCCCTACACCCCTCCTCTTCCAGACAAACTCAGCACTGACCCTCAATATGTGGAACTGCCTGCCTCAACACCAATATCGGGCACTGAAAGATGAATGTCTTTTGTTAGGAGAGCTGGTGAGTCAGTGTAACCCCTGTATCTGTGGCAGGTATATGCTGGGTTATTTTATATTTATTAGTATTTATTATCTTACACTCACTATGGTCTTTCCCCCAATGGAGGGCAGCTGTCTTTGTGTCATTTACCAGGGTTACAGAATGTCAACTGTTTTTACTCTGGAACAGAGTTTGCTTCTCTTTATCCCAGTGGTTTCCCATACATTTTATCCTGAATGAGTTGCTTTTTCTTTGAGAAAGTAGGATCTGAGCAATTGGGGTTAAGGGCCTTGATCATGGACCCAACAGTGAAATTACTAAGCCAACCTTCCCCTTTGTTATGCCCAATGCCAACTCACTTTCTGTATTTCTGACACTTGTTTTCCTAACTCGTCACCAGCTCTCGTGTATATCTTCAAACTGGGTTGTTGTCCTTAAACTGGGAAAAACTGCCCCCCTGGACCCAGAGCGTACACGTACAGCTGATGAAACCGCTCACAGGGGAACGCGGCTGAAAGGCTGTAATGAATGGATCACGTCATTCATTCAAGAGACACAACAGGAATAGATATAATGATGTCACTACGGATGGAAATATGTGTGCATGATAGGTAACTAACCCGAGCTTTGTGACCTAATGGGAGTTCAGGAGATGCATGGGGACCCTGGTGTGACTCGAGAGGACTGCGTGATGCAACGGCTTTGCGTCATTTGATATCACCGCAGCCCCTGGACATACTAACATTAATATAGTCACCCTCTTATGATAACTAAACTTAGATTACATTTATTGCAAATTATACATAAACAAGGCCGCTGTGTATGACTCAGTTTACAAGGTTTCTGGAGTAAACCTTAGGGAAAGCCACGAGGTTCCATCATTACTGCTGTTATGTGTACCATCTGCTAGTTTAGTGGTGTACCTGAGGGGGGCCTATATTTCCATACCATGTGATATTAGTTTGTAGGTCAGTGACTGTGAGGATCAATATGATTTTCTGAATAAATAAAATAGCAGCCAGTATTGGCATTAGCAGCTTGAATCCACAGTCATAATGTTTACGTCATTGTCACTGTGTTTGACTCCACAGTCAGAATGCTTGAATCCACACTCAGTTAAAGCTGTCACCATACAATTTATCAGAGAAGAAGACCCAGATTGTCACCATGCTATGAACATTTTTAGTTTTATAGCTGGTATAGCACAGGTTTACTAATGCAATCTGAGGTTCTGCTTTGTGCTTCATGTTATTGTGGTTCTCTTTCGTCTACTTAATACGCATTGCGTAACTGAGTGGAAATGTATTGGTTTTAAGGAAATTTAAAGCACTGTAGAGAGTAATTGGTGCATGATACAGAATTACTGTGGTTCAGTAGTGAATTTGAAGATGAAAAACACTTTGTTTACAAGTCTGGTCGTTAGGGTATCGATGCCAAGCTAATCGGTGCGGTGAGTTCAGCCCCATAAGACACATGAGCATCTTGGAAAAAAAACAGCAGAAAGGCACTATGGCTTAAACGCTTCCTAATAATGGCAGCGGCGTAAATTACGGGACTGCTTTAAATCACAGGCAGCACACGGTGTGTCAGCTCCCACACCTCCCACAGAACACTTTCCACTAATAAGACTCTTGTTTATTTATTTCACTTCCCCCGCACCCCCCACCCACCCGCGCTTCCCGAAAACGCTCCATTATATCTTGTCCACCTGGGAGATGTGGGATTCGCTGCTTCCCCAAGCTGCGATTATGTTGTGTTTTCAGCACTGGGAGGAAGCGGGACTAATGGCCTGGCGAGGGCCCCTGACACGCTAACCGCAGGGGACCAAGCTACGGGAAACTGGCCTGGCTTCCTACAATCCATCTCCGCGGCTCTGGGAGTGATTTTACCCAGCTGCTGTGGGCTTTCTGGTCTTCAGGACCTGGCCTGTGACTCTTCACTGACTGCTCATCATTGTTCTGTGTGAGTGCCTGATAATTTAGCTCTCCAGCCAAAAGAATGATGCAATGATCTGACAGACATTCCAACTAACATTATCTCTATATGAAGCAGAAAAATTGCCTCTATTTTGTTTGGGGCTTTTTTTTAATGGACATCGTTTTACTGGAAATCAGGTCTTTTCCTGTGCCTTGTAAGAGTATAATTGGCAATGAGAGCCGTCAGTGCCGTACATGGGAGGGGGAGCCCTCCTAAAAGTGCCCGAATACCACTTATCTGACACGACTACATGGCAGGACCATGTAGAATGGGCCCCACCAGGCCCTGGCTGTTTTCATGGATGAGAGGTGTATCCCGTTTTGTTTAAGCTCTTGTTTGGAGATCCCAAGGCCAGGCTTCTGGAAAAACCTGGAACACAGGCTGATGGAGGAGGAGCTGAAACAGAGTGGGAGGAGCCTGTAATTAGGCCTTAATAACGATAATAGCAGGCACCTTGACACTGCTGGACGCCCCTAGCACCAGCCTGGCCTGTCAACTGGAAAAGCTTTTGCGCAGTTGCACCAAAATCAGACTCTGACAAACCAGCAAATGATCCACTCAATCGATGAATAGGCACATTTAATTTTAATCGGCAACAGCAAAACGGCAGCAAATTGATACATTGTTGAATAATTATAGAAACTTCTAGATTATTCAAAACGGGAGTCAGATTCAAGCCATAGCGCTATCCTCAGCAGAGTTCTGTCTCCTAAATGGTCAGTTTCTGTGTACCTGACTTGCACAGTCGGGTCTCCTAAATGGTCAGTTTCTGTGCATGAGACTTGAATGGTTACTTTACTGTATACCTGACAACAGGACTGTCTGTCTCATGAAAACAATCAGAAGATAAACTCAGAATGAGGCAGCGACATACATTAATATTTAGGCCATGTTACAGTCATTATTGACCCCTTTTTTGTGCATGACATGGCGTATGACGGAGTGTATGACAGGGCATATGACAGAGTGTATGACACATATGACAGGGCGTATGAAAGACCATATGATAAAGTATGCCAGGGCATGTGGCAGAGTGTGTTATGGAGTGTATGACAGATCGTATGCTGGGGCGTGTCATGGGGTGTATGACTGCATATGATGGGCTGTGTGACTGGGCGTATGACAGAGCATATGATGGGATGTATGACAGAACGTTTGACAGTGTATGACAGTTCATATAATGGGGTGTATGACAGAGTGTATGACAGGGCATTTGACGTCGTGTGACAGGGTGTATGACAGCGTATGACAGAGCATATGACGTCGCATCCACATTCATCTTGCTCTCTCCAATATCACCAAGTAGTGTTTTCTGCTCAAGTTCCGATCGCTGTACTATTTTACAGTTTAAGGCAGATGGGAGTGGGGTGGGGGGGGGATGTTCGTCTAAGAAGCTGCCCATGATTTATGACTCAGAGGACATTAATAAAACAACCCGGAGGAGTTTTACGGGTTTTCAGCAGCCAAACGGAGCAGAAAGGAAAAAATTAGCAGACAGGCAAAGAGAGAGGGTGGTGTGTGCAATAAATGCAGCCGTGATGTTGCCACCTGCGAGGTCCTGAGTCGTGTGTGACGCCGTATTTTCACTTTGTGCACGATTAAGGCGAATCCTTGCCAAGGTGTCAGCTGGCCACGACGGGTTCGCTCTGACTCTCACTCACCCGTCTGGCCCTTCCCGCTCCTCCATCTTCACCATCAGCTCCATCCAGCCCGCTACATTATTAATTTACTATCGTCTGACTGTTTGAACTGCATGCTCATATTTTAAATGGAAGTTTAATTAACTTTTCAAGCATATATAAATATTGAATCCCATTATTTCAGCCTGTGGGTTTCATTTAATGAAATTAACACAGAGGCCAGGCACAATTATGGGCAAACAAACAGAGATGTGTGACTGTGCTTTGAGCGTGTTTTCAAGCTGAGGAGTAATGCGGAGATAGTCAAAGTGCTGGTGGAGAGGTGTAAAATAAAGCTTCAAATAAATCAATATGATTTATGCATAATTAGCAAGTCAAACAGGCAGTCTGACCACTTGCTCTCATGTATGAACTGGTTTGTGTTGGAGTTAAGGACCTTATTCATGGGCCCAGCAGTGAAATCCCAAAAGCTGACCCTGGGATTCAAACCAGAAACATTCTGATAACAGGCCCAGTGTTATTATCATTTATTGTATTGTTTCGATTATCTCATTCTTTGTATCCCTCTTCCCACCTGCAGACGTTCCAGGGGAACACCAACGCTGATGGCGTGACCCAACACAGGTTCCCCCAGTCCATCCGAACCCGGTTTCTGCGCTTTGTCCCCCTCAGCTGGAACCCCAGCGGCTGGGTCGGCCTCCGAGTCGAAGTCTACGGCTGCATGTACAGTGAGTGGCTCCCATTCACCAGACATGGGTGCTAGAGGTCTTCTCAGTGGAAGAGGTGCAGTCACACACAGCCGAGTCCTGTGTTTATGAAAACGCGACCATCGTCGCGGGAGCGAGCTCATCATCTCCGTCCCTGAAAACGTGAAAGCGAGCAGCCGAGGACCACGGGCGATTTTCTTAATCAAAGGATGATGGAAGACTCGGCAGTGCAAAGCCAACTCACGTGGGCCTCATTTCAGGAGAACGGTGGGCCAGCGTGTTGGATACTCTTCGTGAATGATCACTCCGTAATGACATTTATAGTTATTCCTGCGTGAGCCCATTCATTCACCGTGATCATTGTGTTAGGCCTGCTTCACACTGCATTCGGGGTATCAGCCAGCTCCCTGTTAAAGGTTGGACCTCAGTTATCTATAAAAGGACAGCCAGCTGTCTCAGAGGGCTTGGGGTGTTTCACTGAAGGTACAAATTGTTTTGTGAATTTGTCTTTTTGACATGCAACATGCAGGGTAAGTGGGTTTCTTCTCAAAGTACTGGTAAGGTGTGCGTATAGTTATTTGTAAGGTACAGGTAACAGGCATTAAGGAGACTCAGAGTTCTGTTCTGATAATTTATTGACTGAAGTGCAGCTTTTGATTGTCTGAGTAGGATGAGGATGAGTAATAAGCTGTGTGGGCTCCCTTTATGTGAAAATGTCCTGGATGTTTCCCGGCATTGAAACCACAGAGTCAAGTTAGAACTACATCTGCAAGTCTGAGAGGAGCCTAGGGTGGAACATTATGAAATTTGCAGTTCTTTTTATACTGAATACAGTAACTCGCATCATGTAGTGAGAGCAGAGTGGTCATGAGTATCAGTAAGGCCGAGACCCCCCCACCAGCTGACACAGTGCTGTCGGGCCGTTTATTAAGACATCAGACCAGGGAGACACACCAGCACTGCCCACAAGGTTAATGCGGCCAGGCGTTGAGGCTGGGGGGGTGGGATGGCAGAGAGCGCCAAGCGTGACACCCATTAATCTGCAGGGACTGGGGTCACAACAGCCTGGTGAAGCCTGTGGTTAATTTGGCACTTAACATCTGGCATTCCTGTGTACGATCTCAACACTGAGCATATCAACAACTCACAGATATGACGTATTTCCCACTGGGGAAAAGCTCCCTCTCTGCAAAGTGACGGACGTCTCAATCTGGCAGGAGAATAACAGCTGCAAGCATTTCTCTTGACAGCAATCCCTCTTTCCAGAGTGGCACACGTTTCCACAGGGCCTCGTTTATCCAGTCATGTCTTACAATCCATCTGCTCGGTGTCAGCTGCCATATAAGGTAACACCCAATGATGCAGAGTGACCCTGGGCAGAGTGGCAAGGGCTACAGGAACCTCACAAATCATTCTTTTGTCTCTGTCAGAGTCGGATGTGGCAGATTTTGACGGCAGAAGTTCCCTC
Organism: Cryptomyrus ogoouensis; assembly: GCA_025773925.1. Classification (NCBI taxonomy): domain Eukaryota; kingdom Metazoa; phylum Chordata; class Actinopteri; order Osteoglossiformes; family Mormyridae; genus Cryptomyrus; species Cryptomyrus ogoouensis. The sequence goes on from JAOYFF010000001.1 coordinate 52,822,671, forward strand.
CTCTACCGGTTCAACCAGAAGTCCATGAGCACGGTGAAGGACGTGATCTCACTGCGGTTCAAGAGCCAGAAGGGGGAGGGTGTGCTGGTACACGGGGAGGGCCAGAGGGGAGACCATGTGACCCTGGAGCTGCACCGGGGCAGGCTGGCCCTGCACCTCAATCTGGGTGAGCATCTGGGCCATGGGTCACAGATGGGGAAGGTCAGAGGTTGAGAGAAAGTATCAAAATTTGGGCCAAACGTGAGAAGGAAGCAGTCCATATAAGTGAAGGAGCTGTCAAGTGATTACCCTCACATGGCAGACTATCCATATAAGCCCATCAACACCCTGCTTCGTCTGACCTTTGACCTTACCCATGCTTGTAATCACAGCCAGTCAAATGCATGAGGCCAAATCACATTCCCTTGAGTAAATATTCACCTAACTCATTTTATGAGAAAATAAGGTGGAAATTTACATGCATTACACACTTCATACAAATTTATGGATGACTAATCCCCTCCCCGCCTTTTAAGCACAGACTGTTACGCTGCCCCCCCCCCACAGATGATGCTAAACTGCACCCTGGGGGTGGGCACGCATCACTGAGCCTGGGCAGTTTGCTGGACGACCAGCGCTGGCACACTGTGCTGGTAGAGCGGTTCAACAAACAAGTGAACTTCAGCGTGGACGGGCAGACACAGCACCTGCGCACCGGGGGTGCTGACGACTCGCTGGACGTGGATTACGAGGTGACCCCCACCCCCAAACCAAGCTATTGTTCGAACTAATGCGATTGAGAACTGATTAAGTTAAGCTTCATAATAATTTATTTTGTTTCATGAAATAACAGAATCATTTTCTATTTCGTCGACAGCGGGGTACCTTCTCTTTTAGGTTAATTCATCGAATAATTGAGATAATGAACGCAAATCATTAATTTTAATGGAAAAAATGATTAAATATAGATTTCCTGTCACCATTAATTCCTGGAGCAGCAGGAATGTGGGAACTATGCTCAGGAAAGGACAGTACCTCTGTGAATGGCTGAATGTGATGTCCCAACAGTTGGATTAAGGCTTATTAATTCAGAGCACAGCTGGAGCTGAAGCCGGCCACCCCACCCACACTCACTATTTTTGTGGGGGCGTATTAAGCACATGCGAGATTCTTCCTGCCACACTACCTGTGCATGTGCATGCATGTCCGTGTGTGTGTCCATTTGCAAGTCCGTGTGTGTCCGTGTCTGTGGGTGCATGTCCGTATGTGTCCACATGTGTGTCCGTGTGCGTGTCCGTGTTCCTATCAGATTGTAGAATTTCCTCTGACCTCTCATCATCCAGATCTGCTCACATTTCCATGGTCGCAGCCTCAAATTCCCGCTCAAATTCCCAGCATCTTTCAAAAGCACCATGATCTTTCCTTTCATTCTGATGTCGGCAACTGCCAAACTATGAGCTAATTGAGTAATTAAGCTGAGAAGGAACAAGCTCCTGGCCCAGGCCGCTTGGCAGGTGATGCGCCGGGGGTTTTCCAGCCCATTCAGAGCTACATTTACCACGTTTATCTAGCCAAACCCCCCCATCTGGGAGACATTTCTACCATAAATGGCAGGTTTACCTTCGGACTGCCAGAATTGCAGCTTCAGGTCACCACACCCGCCTCTCCCGGGTGCAGGTGGGGGGTGATGCCCCATGCTGAGTCTGCCAAGCCCCACAGGGGGTCCAGAAGGTCATGGTGAAACCTTCAAATGTTTCATATTTCCACAAAGGTCTGCTGGCAGCAATGAGCTTCATCCAGCTGCATGTCTCCCTCGTCTCTCTGTCCGCATGTATCCCTCTCTGTCTCCTTTGTTTACCATGAGCTCGGTACTGAATTACATTTGTGCTTAATCACATTCTCACGCCAGGCACCGTTTTACACCTTATTATTTCCCAGCAGCACTTTAATGCCACGATTCCGAGGGAAATCGTGCTGGAAACACTCACCTCGATAAGCATACTTTTATTTATGTGTTGTTACATTTATTTTCTGGGAAAATAAAGGTTCTCAAATGGCAGAGTCATCGCCATATGAACTGTGTGATTGACACCCGTGAAACCTTTCCTGCCATTAAATTTGAAAATAGACTGGAATTACTTAATCATCTCCTTTATACGCTTCCTGCGATATATTCCGGCCTGTATAATTAAGGAGGGTATTTTTCTGAAATTTATAGCTATACAGCCTGACTGGCACATATTATAGCAGTTCTGAGTCACTCTCTGCTGTATTTGTGTTAATTTCAGTTTTTCGTCGCTTTAGGACTTGATGCATATGGTGTATGCGTCTTTTAGGGGGTTCAGTAATGATATGTGAATATAACGGAAAGATAGATATGAAGTGTTGCAGTCTAATGGTACCATTAAAAGTAATCATCATATAAACTTTCCACATATGAAGGAAGCGTTTATGTTTGAAGATACAGAAACTTAACAGCTTCATCTTTTTCATAATATTTCCATTTCACCATGTTTTTGTGGAAGCAGAGCTGGGAACATGTTCGGCTTTGATGCCTCTTAAAACAGATTAAGCATTTGAAATTTTGAAATATGGCATTTGAGGAATAAGTCGGTGGCTCTATGGCCTGTACCCTCGTGGGATATTAGTGAGGTGAGTGAACACCTAAGGATGACAGACAGTTGCCCATCCTCAGTGTTTTACCATATTTAGAGCTCTGTACAGATGGCAGCATTTGCACAGATGGTGATTTTGATATAGCCTTGTGGGGTATCTGAACATTAAATCACACTTGGTGTTGGGTATGTGAACAGTAAGTCACACGTGGTGCTGGGAACATGAACAATAAGCCACACGTGTTGGTTACATGAACATAAAGCCACAAACAGTGTTGGGTAAGTGAACATTAAGCAACATGCAGCATCGGGTGCATTAACATTAAGCCACGTGCAGTGTTCAGTACATGAATATGAAGTCACACTTGGTGTTGGGTACGTGAATATTAAGTCACGTGCAGTGTTGGGTACATAAACGTTAAGTCATGAGTAGTGTTGGGTACACGAACATTAAGTCAGATGCTGTGTTGTGTACCCAAACATTAAGCCACATGCAGTGTTGAGTAAGCAAACATTAAACCACATGCCTGACATACCATATCGCCAAAGGATGTGATGTATGTCAGCTAGTGACAAATTCCCGCTCTGTGTGTCATGTGAAATTTACCTCAGTAATGTCAATCATTATTAATGAAAGATTCAGTCAAATACAAGATATATTATATGCGGATCAGGAGACTGATGGGAGTGTCCTGTAGTATATTTTTTTTATTGTATGAATGTTTTCGGTAAGAGTTATACGATTAATATAGTTAATTGGTTAATATAGACTAATCGCATGGTAACTAGTCTGGAGTCAGCAGTTTTTTGAAAAGGACATGCAGAATTGCATGCTTACTCCCATGTCTTTAATTGTATGTACTTACTTATACTAATGGACACAGAAAGTTAACATAACAAGTCCTTCCATTGCTGTGGGCTGGGCTGGTCAATATAAATCAAGGTTGTGTGGCACTTTGGGGGTCCTGGGTCCCCTCATTGTAGCGTCTGTTCATGTCCCCTTCTGGCTGCCTTCTCAAAGCTCAGCTTCGGGGGAATCCCATTGCCCGGGAAGCCAGGGACCTTCCTTCGAAAGAACTTCCAAGGCTGCATGGAGAACCTGTACTACAATGGGGTCAACGTCATCGACCTGGCCAAGAGACGCAAGCCACAGATCTACAGTGTGGTAGGCCTCTCCATTGCAAAGCCGATCCCTGCAAAAGAAAGGAGGCCATACCAGCAGGGCTCTCTGTGGCAGCACAAAGAAAGCCTTGTGGCACCTCTAGTAAAGCATGGAGAGGCCGACACAGGAATCAGGGTTTGAACAGGAGGGATTCATGCAGTTGGTCTTTTAGGAAGCTCTTTCTGAAGCAGCTGTGAGGCTACCACACCCACCAGCAAGGATTAAATAACAACAATAAAGAGACACTCCCTAAAAGCAGGAGCTAGGATTGTGACAGGTGGCTTTAAACTCAGATCTGCACATGTGCATAGAGAGTTACCCTACAATATAATGGGAGATCCTTTGCCACCATTACACTGAGATCGTATAGTGACAGTTCCCTCTAGGTTATTAACAGCTGACTGAGGCATGGTCTCTGGAGACCTTTAGTGTCCAATTAGCAGCAGGCAGTAAAGCGTGGTGTCTTGGACCTTGGCATCTGTTTGTTTGGGACAGGCAGTTAGGATGTTTGACAGACAGGGAGGAGATGAGCCCCACCCTCCTCCACCTTGCTAAGTGTCAGCATGTCAAACAGAACGAAGCCCGATAGCTTAAAGAACATGACTTGGTTTATAACAACAAACCAATGCAGAGTAGGACTGTAGTGATTGGTCCTGCCTGTAAAGTACAGGCTGACACAATACCTCACATGTTATCTCTACCAATAGGGTTTCCTTATGGATTGGGTCGTTGTAATCTTTGTGGGGCCTCTGTTGTTTAGCACATTGTCCCTATTTTGATGATGACACAAAAGTTCACACTTTCCTTGTATTAGGTTGATCTTATCTCTGTCTCTGCAGCCAGTGTGTAGGAGCACAGGGAGCCCTCCATGATAGCATTGCTACTCCGATGCACGGCTGTTTTCAGACCCGCCAGTGTCACCAGATCAGCTCCCCACTCACCTGCCTTTGCCATGTCTCCGCTAACTCCTCCACTCCTCTCCAGGGCAACGTGACCTTCTCATGCTCGGAAGCCCAGCCCGTAGCTGCCACCTTTCTGAGCTCCCGGAACAGCTTCCTGTTACTGCCAGCAGAGCCTGCGAAGGAGACGCTGTCCGTCTACTTCCAGTTTCGAACCTGGAACCGGGATGGGCTACTTCTCTTTGTCCGGCTGGGCCGGGGTCCCGGCTGCCTGGCGCTGCGCATCAATGGAGGCCAGTTGAGACTCACCCACCAGCACTCGGCCCTGCAGAAGTCAGAGATCTCCACCAGTAAGGCTCCCAGTTAGGACACTGAGAGGTCAGCTCCTCAGTCTGATCTCCCTGTTTCCCTATTCAGGGTAATTTAACTGCTGCAGATGTACACTGCCCCCTATAGTCAGGATTCTGTTAAATTTGATAATCTATGATAAAGAAAAGAGGCTCACCCCACCACACACACACATACACACACCCACATCACTGTGATGTTTAAGCTCAGAGGACAGGGACCTGCTTTTATTTCCCTGTCAAAGAGGGAGGAGGCAAGGCAGCCGAGGTTTACTGTGTTATCAGGGCTTAAATCAGATTACACACCTGTCACCGGGCCATTTCAGCTGCACCTTTGTGAATCTGATTGTTCACCTCCCAGATTCCTAAGGACGAAAGCTGTATCAGAAAGGAAATAAATTTTAAAATGAAATTAATTTCTTTGATCTTGAAAAAAACATGCAAACGAGCATCTCAGTTGCACGTGTGGGTTTAGCTTTTCACTTCCATGTCACTAAAGTGCTGGCCATTTTATCTCTCATATTTTATTTGTCAGATTCTTCGGCATCTCGCTAAGGAAGCAGATGGTGACCACAGACGGCTTTGAGGCCACAGCCTTACACAGCTTCTATCTCTTTCACTTTTAAGGCTGAATCCCTAAATTAAACATTACACTCTTTGCTTTGTAACAGTTCTGTTTGCAGTTAACATAAATCAGTTTTAAAGAGTCAGCTTGAAAGAGAGAATAATGCATGGATAATGTCTGGAATTGTGTATGGAAAAGCCTTGGGATTTTAAAATTACTCTCAGGCTCCTAGATGCAAGCTAAGGAGGAGTCTCACTCCAGCCACCGGTGTCGCACCCGAAAAGGTCCTGCCCCCTTACCTGCTGTCTCCTCTATTGCGGTGACACGGCTTTTGTTGGTGTTTCGGGATGCAGGTGACGGCATGAATGATGGGCTCTGGCACTCCATCAGCGTATCCATGAAGAGCCGGCAGGTGTCCCTGGTGCTGGACGGCGAGTCACCGCTGACGGTGGAGCTAGGCGAACATGGCATCAGCGAGGGCAGCTTCTTCTTTGGAGGTGAGGAGACGCCAGGGGAGGGGGCTCAACTGGGTTTAATTATCAATGATGAAGTACAGACGGCATAAAAGACCCAGTTCCTCCACGATTCAGGAAGAAGCGTGTCACATTGCACACCTGGGTCCTGAAGAAGGACATCCCTATATAGAGCCTGTGAGATTGATGGTTGGAGAGAAAGTACCTATTCTGGGATGGAGAGGACACGGCGGTCCCTCAACTGCATTTTACTGTGTTTGGGAGTCAGTGGAGTTCTTAAGAAGTTTCAGATGTGCCCCAGACATCTTTAACAGGCTATGTGCGTGGTGTTAGAGAAGGGAGGTATCAAGAACAGTGAAACCCTGTCCTGCCGGACCTGTTCCCAATTACCTGAAGCTAAATTGTGCCCTAATTAAGAATCCGGCTCCCCAGGCAACTCCCCTTTCTATCAGATTTTAGAACCCAGCACCCCGGGTCACTCCCCTTTCTATCAGATTTTAGAACCCAGCACCCCGGGTCACTCCCCTTTCTTTCAGATTTTAGAACCCGGTAAGAGCATAAGAACATAAGAAATTTACAGACGAGAGGGGGCCATTCGGCCCATCAAGCTCGTTTGGGTTTTTTTTTTTTTTTTTTAACAGGTAAAAGACCAGAAAGAATAAAATTAATACACTAAAGAAAACCTAACTTTATTCACTTTAGTCTTCATTGTTCCCACTTCACAAATTTCTGATACATCTTCATCCCTTCTAAGACCATGCAGCAAATTTTTTTGTGCATAAAGTTCAGACCAGGACCCCGAAAACGACACCAGCTCCTTCAAGAATTTATTTGATTACGGACAAAAAAAAAACAACCAAAACAAAAGGGCAAACGTACCCTAGGCCACTCCCCTTCCTATCAGATTGTAGAATCCAGCACCCTAGGCCACTCCCCTTCCTATCAGATTGTAGAATCCAGCACCCTGGGTCACTCCGCTTTCTATCAGATTATAAAACCTGGCTCTGAAGTGGCCCTTAAAACACTGTCCTCTGCAGGACTGGTTTACATAGGAGAAGTTTAGGAGATCTAGTTCTGATCCCCAAAGAACTCCAGACCTCGTTCAAGCTGGTTCATGGCTGGGTGATGTCGTCATCTCTCTGCATTTTATACCTGCTCATCAGGCGTCTCAGAGGACTTCAGACCTCAAACAATCTATCCAAATTACAAGCTTTGTTAAGACAGTCTGAGGAAATTAATAATATTTTCCATCAAAGGCACAAATCCAGAAAGCATCTGCTGTTATGCAGACCTAAGTGCACCACAGGTTACACAGGAATACATGAAATCAGGCCCAAGGTCACTGTGGCGAGCATGTACTTTTTGATTCATTTTACTTTCTCTGGAATATTCAAGGTTATTTGTTTAATTTTAAAATTATTTTTTTTTATTTTGCAGTACATTTAAGCGGCTATTCACAGTAATCCCCTTCTGGAATCATCAAGTCTAAAAGAACAGCATTTAAATCTTGGTTCTGCTGTCTGACTCTAAAAAGGCTTTAGGGAGACCCTATCAGCTGTTTTGTGTACCTTAGCACCTGGCCGTGACTCTGAAGCCTGCCACATGTTGGATGTACCTGTACAAACAGCACTTGCCCCCGTTTGCCCCAGGGTGTCCTCCGGCCCCCAATAACTTTGGCTGCAGGAACCCGACTCTGGCTTTCCAAGGATGTCTGCGCCACATTTTCCTTAACAACCAGGCAGTGGACCTGTTCCATGTGCAGCAAGGGATGCTGGGTAACTTCAGCCACCTGCAAATCGACGCCTGCGGCATCAGAGACAGGTACGGGGGGGGGGGGGGGGGGGGGGGGTTTGGGTGCTATATAAAGCAACCCCCTTGGCAGTAAGACCCTCCAGGACGGCTTATCAGCCCCTGC